>APFE030447423.1:175560-200561 GCA_000404065.3 Pinus taeda
AGCCATTTTTAATCCTCAAAAAATAGTGAAACAATGAGGAAAAGTGACGTAGGGTTAGGCCTGCAATACCCACGATCAATAATATCTAAAACATAGAAGAATGCATCCCAGCATTTACCGAATCAAAAACTTCAATCACTAGTCAATTCACACTTTCCCATTTCAACCTGGCTAAAAGAAAAGTGCATCTCATCTGATATGGAAGATGCTTTTAGAGATGATAATAAACAAGTAATAGGCTCTCCAGAAGGATTTCTATCTTCAAAGGCTGCTAAAAATACCCACTCGTCCGACAAACCGAGGACCGATAGTCTTAAAATCAGAGCAAGATCTCAACTCAAAGTGAATTTTATAATAATCGAAAAATTTTCCGCTGACTGCAGAATTTAATTATTTATTCCATTATTTTCTATTTATAATCATCTCCATCTGCAAGATAAGATTATGGAAAAGCTTACACACTTGTCGTTTGGTTGATTGAGCACCCCGTCCGTCTCTTGAAAACCACCGCCGGCGTGCTTTGAATAAAGATTTGTGTCATTCGGCGCCCATTCAATTTCAAATGTTGAATTTCATGCGATTCCAGCAGAGCAGTCTTTAGTACAGCAGTGAAGTTGAAGATGGATACCAGCTATTAGACGACCAATATATACTCAGAAATGTATTCCCTATGCACAGTGATTTCCAAACAGTGATGGACCAGAGATATGAATTCCCTCGAGCAGACTGGAAACTTTTACATCTGGTATATATAAAATTATGAGCGCAGAAATAAACAATAGCTTGTTCTTGATGATAAATCCCATGCTTCTGTGAATCAACTCCCTGATGCAGTCTTCAACTAGGTGATGAATGCAGACACATCCCACAAGGCAAATCGTGGGAGTCTGGAATGACTCGTCCCATTAGAAAAGAATTATCCCATTTTTCATCTAGGATTAATCTATGCATTATATATAATTTCAATTAATAAACCAATAACACGAATTAGAGTAACCAACATAGTCGACTATCAGTAATGGTTCAACCCAGCTTAAGAGTCTAGAAATTTTTCGGCCATGGTGTTATTTTAAGAGTATCAGGGCAGCCAAAACTGCAGGGCACCTGTTGTCAGAATCCTTTTAATGTTTTCTTCGGAGGATGAAATCATTCACCTGGCCTCAAACCCTCGTCGACTAGCATCCTAAAGAAGGACCAGTTGAAGAAATTAGCTGCAGAGAAAGTCGTGGAATATGTGGAGTGTGGAATGGTATTGGGATTGGGCACCGACTCCACCACTGCTTTTGTCGTGGCCAGAATCGAAGAGCTTATGAAGGTTAGGAGCTGAAAGACATTGTGCACGTCCCCACCTCTGAGTGCAGTGCCAAGCATGCCACGTCTCTTGGCATCCCACTCCCGGTGCTTGATGATCACCTCACCAAGAAGTGATTTACGATCCTCAGTAAAATAATTTTGTCACAAAATTCAAACCACAAAGCACTATAACTCAAACAAATAAATTGAAATATTTCTTCTGCGGTTTCTACGTTACTGAAGCTCCGTGAGCGTGGAACTCGTTATGATGGGTATCTGTCTCTATTTTTATTGATGGATGATGATGAGACTTGAATCCGCAGAAAGCTCATATAACAGTAATTGTAACTATAATTGTTAACAGAGGCGTGTTCAATGTCGTCTCTTTTTTACTTCTTATCTATCGATTGACGATTTCCCATTCTACTATATGCGCAAAGATTAAAGAATGTAACTCACACTTTCATAAATTCTTAGGCCAAGATAAACGATAGGCTAAGAGAAGGAGTTACTACACAGTTGCAAAGAAGCATTTTGTCAGGTCAACACACGAATGGTTAGATAAATCGCTCCTTAAGGACAAAAATCTAAAATAGATACGGCTGCTGACAACAATTATGAGTAGAAAAGAGGGTATGGCATCAATTCTGATGAGTAGAGGGAAGAATTGACACGCAAAGAAATACCATAAAACCAGTGGCTTAGATTGGAGCAGGGTAGGAGTCTACTTGCTATGATACCATGTCAGGCAGGCACTCAACGCTTTTAAACGGATGGTCAGTGAAACGTTTTGGTGTCTGAGCATATGTAGAAATCACAAATAGAATATGTCAAGGCAGCACAGGTGTGGCATACAGGGCGCAGTTAATGAAGGCTAGGCCAGCGCTATTCAAGGCAACTCAGACTAGTTGCTCAGGGAATAACAACATCTTTTTTTTTTTTTTTAACTAAAAGATAAACCTTGAGAAAGAAGACTACACAGGCCACACATCATGGCTCTAATACCATGTTAAACGCACATGGGGAGTGAGAAAGATATAAAATATAAAGCATGCAATACAATTTTATTAACAATTTGATATACATTCATAGTACATGTGGTGATCGTTGGGATTCACATCCCAAGGTCTCTTGGACTGCTTTTGTCCATTTGACTTCCACACTAACCCATTAAGGATTAGGTGTCCAACACTCAAAACCCATTTTCCCACTTTCTTGGTCTGGGGCTCATTTTTTGAGAAATTTGCAAAAAAGAGCCCAAAAATAACCTTTCTACCCCTCTTTTTCAATTTCATTGCGCACCTCAAGACACCTTGGGAGAATGGCCATATCTTAGCCAAAATAGTTCATTTTGAGTGAAAAAATACTCTAAAGGCATATAAGCCCTCCAATATTTCCAGAAAATTCCTCAAATATGGATTTGGACTTCAGAAAGGCACTCAAAAATGGCCTCCAACATCTCGCTGTACACCAGGAAATTTATGAGATTTTTGTAAAATTTTCATTGTGTAATTTTTTTTAATTCCTAGTTTGACTTTGGTAAAAGTCAAAAGGGTGAAGTAGATGAGTGTGAGGGTTAAAAATAACTATAAATAATGGGTGGTTAGTCTTTTTAATATTTTTAGATGTAAATTTGACCTCATTTATGAGAGAGGTTGGAGTCAAAGTTAATTGTAGAAGTTGTTTTAAACTTCCCTAAACATTAGGGTTTGGTTAGAACACCTCATGGAACAATTCCTAGATTCATGGATTTGAACCCTAAGAGTGGGGATATGTTATTTTGATCTTTATGTACTAGTTTTTCAGTGATAGAATGGGTTGGATTTTAGAGGAGAGAACTATTGTAGCTTGTTCTTGGACATTTTCTGGAAATGAAAACACAATTTGCAACTATTATCTAGGGATTGATGTGCAGTAAGTTTGTGATGTTGTTTTTTCTATGTTATAGCTTTATATGAAATATATTCATCTTCTCTTTCCATTCATAAATTATTCAATGGTTTTCCTTACAATTTATAAACAAAATTCTTACATAAAGCTCTGTTTTGATGGACAGATCATTATGTGTTACTTTTTTTCTTGCTTAATGAATTCATGTTCCATGCTCATTAAGACCTTTTGCTTCTTCTAAACACTACACTACACTGACAAACCCTAATATCCATTAAAAAAGTAATGCTACCTTGCTCCTTTATATCTTTTTTGTTGTAACCCTTTGATCCTCTAACCTAGCTACCTAGTTTTTCTCCCTTATCCAACAACAAAACCCTAAATTTTCCAAAACCCACCTCAGCCTAGCTATCTAGCCTAAAATCCTCTACATTCTAGTCATTGCTTGACTATGATTACATAGAGAGATCCCTCTCTAGTTTGGTATGGCTAGATACCAAAATAAAATATTGGTCTTCGATTACCTCCATCGATATCCTCATCAGCCCACAGGGGGCATGACAACTAGGGAGTGCCAAGGTGTTCTAGTAAATGTAGGTTTCCCAAGTCATGGAAAAATGTAATGCCAGTTGTGAGGTCATGAATACCAAGGTGTGTTAGGGAATGCTAGGGCATGCTAACATATGCCAAATAGTACGAAGACATGTCAAGCAAGATAAGATGTGCCAAGTGCTAAGGCATGCCAAGATGTACTAGAGTCTGACAATGCATGTTAGGGACTATCAACGCAACAAAAGGGAGGAAAAAGTTAAAATACAAGGAAATGAGCACATAATAGGGTTAATAAATCATGAATTTTCCTTTTCCATGATGGGCATGCTAGGCACACCAACACTAGGTGCCAATAGGTTCCAAGTGCCAAGTGTCAATGCATTCTAACTGCCAAATATTCCTCCATTTCTTCTCATCTATTTCCAATAATTGATATCAAATAAATTTAATATTAAACCATGCCAAAGCATACCAAGTCATCTCAAAGCATGCCAAACATGCTAAGACTTGCCAAGTGCCAATGTGCGTCAGGGAGAGTGATGCATGCTATGAAGTGGCAGACCATATCAAAGAGTGCTAAGGTGTGCTGGAGAGTGCCAATGCATGTTGAGGAGTGTTAGGGAGTACTAGGACAACACAAGGGAGAACTAGGTCAAAATGCATGGAAGTGAATGAATATGAGGGTGTGTCGGGGAGTGTCAATGAGTGCTAGATGTCATGCCAATGAGGGAGTGACAAGGTATGCTAAGCATGGGTAAGGCATGCTAGGGAAGATCAGGGAATGTCAAGAAGTGCTAGAGTGTGCTAGGTAGTTCTGGGGTGTGCTAATATGTGCCAAATAGTTCCAAGGCATGTGAGGTGCCAAGACATGCTAGGATGCACCTGGTGCTAGAGTATGCCAATATGCATCAAGGAGTTTCAACGCAACAAAAGGAATAACCAAGCTAAAATGAAAGGAAATGAACACATAAGAGTGTTAATAAGTCAAGACTTTATAATTTTAAAAAGTGGCATGCTAGGTGTTAGAGTCAGTATTTGTATACTGCCATCAAAGATCAAAACTCCTCTTTTTATATCATATTAGGGTCCCATTCTGAAATTCTTGTCATTCCACTTAAGTCCTCATTCAAGGTTTACTCACTGATGGTAGCCCAGTCAAAAAGCCCACTGTCCCTCAAAAATCAATACTTGTTGGCCCACCTTCATGTCTTACTGAGCATACATCAATCATAAAATCTCATTTCATCATGTTTTTATGTCAGTCAAGTCAACATGGAGTCTAATCATTCAAGATCCCATTAGGTCACTAGGTTTCATTTTCCAAGGTTCAATAATACTCCATTTCACTGCATAAGGCCACGAAAAAAGTATGAGTGTAAGAAAATAATATCCCTTTTTCATTTAAAGAGGATTTTCAAACATGTAACTATGGTTGCCCAAGTTCTAATTTTCATTCCAAGTATGAGTTTTATTTCAGATTGCAATTTTATTCCAAAAAACAGAGATGTAATATTATTTTTTAATTTATGTAATTTTATGTTTATTATATGTAACAAGTATTGTTCCTAAGCTGCCAACTCAAACTCTATATGCCAAATTCATCAAAGCAAAGTCAAATGTAAAGAGTGCCAAACTCGAGAATCATCAATCTACAAAGAAGAAAATCAAAGTGTAAAGGGTAATTAGCAAAGTTTTCAATGGTGAATTGAAACATTAGAAGGTGGGTTTTAAAGTTAAAAAAATCAATTTCACTCAAGTATAAGAGCCTTCATAGCATCAAACTCAACTTAATTTGTGTCCTACCATCAATTGAGAAAACCTTAAGAGGGCATTTTCCACGATTCTGGGCGAAATTGAAAAAATAGAGCAGGCATTGTGCACTTCCTTCAGATGCTACGCACTTCCTTCTGGCATTGCGCACTTCCTTCAAGCACTACACACTTGCCAGAGAAAGGGCACACTTCCTTGTGGTGCTGCTCACTTGTCCAGAAAGTCCAGAATCTCCTCCAAAGATCCACCAATCTTGTATTCAACCTCCAGGAAGTGAGTAATATACAAAGATATCATTCTTCTCCTCCTACAGTCATTTCTTAAGGTGTTTTGAAAGTTTATTTAAAATGTTGGTGTTTTTCTCATATGATAACCCTAGTATTTCCCTCAAAACCACCATTTCACTCTCAATTCCCAAAATTTCACTCCCCTACACTTTCATACTCTCCCCTACACTTTCATTCCATTTCCCTAAACCCTTTCTCCCAATACTCTAAACCCTTTATCCCAAAACTCTAAGCCCTAGGTGCTACAACTACCTAGGCTCCCAACCCCCAACATGTAAACAATTTTCCTATCCTAAAATTCCATAATATTATTATCCCTTGCCCTCTCCCCCATTTCATAAATCCCTAACCCCAACTCCTTCAATTTCCCTTTCCCACTCCTTACTCCCGAAAACCACATTACACCAAAATTATACCTCCCTATGGTTTTGACATTAAAACACCATGGCAGAAGAAGAAAACAAACCATAGAGTGAGGGAGAAGAAACAGAGGTGAAGAGACCACAAAAAGGGGGTAGAGTACTCAAATTTGAGCCAATAGATATCAGTGAACTCTTGGCATCTCCTATGGCTGTGACATATTTCAAATATCTTGACTGTTATGAAATTAGTGAGAAAATTCAAAAAGTCCAACACCATGCTATGTAGACTAGACTCTTCATATATAAAATCCATGACAACCAAGTTAATCTAGCTGGCGTTAATTTTACTTTATCCACTACCATTATATCAGCGGCCACTGAGATCCCAGATGTTGGGGAGAAATGGTTCAAGCAAGGTGAGTTGGAGAAACATTACTATGAGCCTTTCATAAAACCAAGGTACAAAAATGAGAGGAAGAGATATTTTCATTTTTCTCACCTCCTAGACAAATATGCTCTAATGATGAAGATTATCATGAAATACTTTTCATGTGAAGGTAAATTTTCTAGACTTTATTCCTATCACATCTGACTCTTAATGCATTTCACTAGGGTAAAGATGCTCAACATACCCTACTACCTTTTTCCAAGCATTGATAAGATGGCATATATTGTCCAAGAAAGAGAGTATGAACATAAAATGAAAAGTATTTTTCATCATTCCCTCATCAGAATCATAGTCCTTTATCATCTTAATGAGCTAAACATCTCATGGAGTACCTTCATAGCCAATCCCATATTCACTGATCCATCTATTCAGAATGCTCAAAATGTTCCTTCATCATCTCATCCTTCCACAACCATTCATCCATCTCAACCCATAGATCATTCATCATCATTAGATTAATCTCTTTCACCATCACCTCCACCATCACCATTTCATGAGCATATTGAGTAACCTAGCTAAGATGAGATCAGTGAGCTAGAGCAGATTGAGAAGATTGAGGTCATCAAGCCTAAAAGGGTAGATTTGGGCACATTCACAAACACCTATCAGGGAGGCCATAGATAGGTGTTTTCCCCACAAATTGTGGTACTGGCCTTTCCTTCTTCACCAACAAAGTAGGTACACAAAGGCAAAGAGAAGATGACAGAGACAGAGATTTAGCACAAGGAGGTGGACCTTCATGAGACAGAGAAGGATTTTGACTTGGTTGAACTAGGTGAGCATGATGATAATAAGGACACCAAAATTATCATCAAGGAAAAATATGCACTCATTAGGGAGCTCCAGATCAACTTAGAGAGGTCAAAATACATTATTTCATATTATGAGGAAGAAAATTAGCAGCGTCAAGCCAAACATGATGTCATGGAGATTCAATTTATCAAGGAAAAAAGGGAAGAAATGAAGGCCAAGGAATTTCTTGATGAGGCCTATGATAGGTATAATGAACCTGAAGAAGATAAAGAACCAAAAAATAGACCTAGGACTAGAGGGCTGAAAAGAGCTCTAGAACTAGAGAAACAAAAGGAGGCTAAGCATGCAAATCAGGTCACATGGAATGAGAAGTTTTCCATCTTGATTAATGAGAACCGGGAGCATTGGCTTGACAAATTCCTTCAGCATTTATAAAATCTCCTAGACAAGGCCAACCATCAAAATGACATTCAGAGGAAGATGGAAAAACATTATGGCAACAAAGTAAGAAATAAAAGGGAAAAGCTCAAATCAGCAAAGACAAAAATTGAAGACCTAACTCACCAAGAAGAGAAAAAGAAACTTGATATACTTGCAGAGGCTTGACTCCAAGCCTAGCATCACCAACATCAGCTACTTGACCAATTTGGAAGCCTCTTGGCTCACTTTTGCAAGTTTTGTCTTTTCTGTGATTTTTTAGGCAATTTTATATCAGAAGCATGGTCAAATGTGCATCGTCCTAGGTGATACACACTTTTTTGGGGCACTTTTTTGGGGCACTTTTTGAGAAAATGGAGACCACCACTATATGAATAATCACAAATACATCTAATAAAACCATGTTTCCTGCATTAGTTTTCAAAACTAGCAGGTGAAAAGGGAAAACAACAACCAAACAATCATGTTTCTGCCTCAATTTTGGCCTAGGAATTGCGCATAGACCAATATTGGATGAATAAACTTGTGGAGGGTCAAATCAAGCCCATTTTGGAAACTAAATGCATACTTTAAAGCTAGACAAGACAAGCTTTCCAATGGGCTACCCTGGGCTCAATTTGGACACCGAGAAGGCAATCAAAAGCAACCTGCAAAGTGGTGGGTGGACTTGACAAAAAGATGATGCACTTGACTATTTCCCTGATTTTTCACTGTTTTCCTCCATATTTGATTTTCATCCTTGGAAATCAACTTTTACTGATGTAATTGATTGTAAATGTAATTATGGTATTTTTACTATCACCTAGGGTAAATACATTAGGTAAATAGACTTCATCAAGTCAAATGAATCAATTTCTATGTAATTAGGGAGGAGTCACTTAGAGCTCCGTACACTCTAGGTATCAGTTTAGATTTTTATGGATCTCTTCCTCAAGTCAGGGATTTGACCCTTAAGGATGATATAATGTTGTTGTGATGTCTATATATTCCCTTTCTTCACTCCTTTCAGAGGTTGGACTTAGTTGGATGTTGTACTAGTGATCAAAGACACTATTGTATCAAATTTTGGCCAGTTTTAATAGATGAGTTGCAGTTATTTCTTTGGGATACATGTGGTATGAATTTTTAGCATTATTTCTTCTTTTTCAACATTTGTATTAATGTTTTTTAAGTTCATAAACCATTTCATATATGTTATATGGTAATTTTCAAGTTGATAGGAAAAATACATGTTTGCTCATGTTTTGTTTTGGGAAAGTGATCATAATTTGTCCATTTTTTCTTTAGTTTAGGAAGAATACATCTCCTATGCTTTTCCTAACTCCTCATCTCAGTATTAAACCATCTCACCAAATCACCTTTTAAGTGTTAAGCCTTCTTCCTACCTTGCCCCTTTGAATGTCTGCAATCATATCTTATTTTCCCTAACCTGGCTTCTTTGACCTAATATCCTTATCCAACAATAACCCAATCAAATCAAATAAAATCAACCTCTACACTTTATATCTAGCCTAAAACCCTAATCCATCTAGTCCTCTTGGCTATGATTCTTTGGAGAGAGCCCTCTCTGGCCTAGTACGGCTAGCTACCAAGTCAAAATATTGGCTTGTGGTTACCTCAATTGGACTCTTCCTTAGCCTTAGAGATCTGGAGGAGTGATAACACTATGCACACTAATAATATGTTCCAATACATGCCAAGTGCTAATGTATGCCAAGTGCTAATGTTTGGCAATGCAATATTATGCCAAGGTGCTCTAGGGCATGCTAGGGACTATAGGGCATGCCAATACATGATAGGGGAGTGCTATGCTATGCTAGGGCATGCCAACATGTGCTTGGGCATCCTACTCATGGCAATATGTTCTAGGTACAAATATGTTCCAAGACATGTGAGGTGCCAAGGAATGTTAGTGTACTATTCCAAAGCATGTTAAGGTGTGCCATGAATGTTGAGGAGTGCTAGGTCTCTCCCGTTAATAGAATTGACAGATCATGATTATGTATTAAATAATATAATTCCTACACACACTAATGGAACTTTATTTAAAGGAAATTTGTTAGATAATAAACCTAATAGAGATGAATCATGTGTTGACTCATAGGAAAACTATATTCTTACAACCAGAGGGAAATAATACACACTAATTACTTCTTAGCAAATTGATTGACTATTATAACTATTATGGCCTTGGACACATAATGAAAAAGAATCCACAACAATGGTCTTAAAGCATTATCTTTTGAAAAAAAATATAATAACAGGTACATAGCGTCATGAAAAACTCGTTAGAATGATCAACGATGACGATATTTTATTGACCTGAGCATGTTGATAGGGTTCTATGGTATTTACTATATACAAACTTTTCAATATGAACCTTGTTAAAATTTAATTCCTATATGAAATAAACATGTGGAATAACTACGGGTTACCCAACCCCAACCCTTCGAACCCTACAGAATTCCCTTTCTATGAGAAACTCTTCCTTGGGATCAGTGGTCCATCCATAGTGGGGACCTACTTTGGGATCAAAACCAGATCAACGACGTGTGGCGTTTGGGGCTATATCAATGGTAGTGATCGTGGGGAGGGATTTAGAGGGTAACTACCCTCCCCTCGTAGGCATTATGTTGTCTCATTCTGCATGCTCGTTGCTTCATATCTTTGATCTATAATTTCTTTAGTGTTTAGCATTTTCTTATGGTTTCCATGATTATGTTTCCTTCCTATTGATGTCATGGTGTGCACATGTTTTCCAGTGAGGGTTTTCACTGGTGAGATAATTTGACCTGTTAAACTAAAATTTTCACCTTATTCGATTTTTGTGACAATATTCTAATGTTTTTGGGTTTTGTGTTACAAGAATAGAGACCAGTGGCCATTCCCATCCCAAAATTCGACTACCCATCTCGTTTAAATCTCTTTTTCTTTACATGGCCTAGGTAAAGAGTTAATTCTAATGCATGTATATTATTTTATGTGTAACGACCAACTAAAAGAGGTTCTTAACTCATTTTTATTCCTTCTTCTTTATTGCAGGAGAACCTCCTTTGCAGGTTTCAGAGGGTCGTATGAAAGGTATGAAACTGGAGTTCCAAACCTTAGCCATATGACCACTAGAACCTCAAAGTGTGATTGTAATGTCTTAGGGTGTAAAATCATGCTTTCTTACGTGAAGGGTTTTTGTTATATTTCACATAACCTCTACCCATAATTCTAGAAATGTTTCTATTACCGATTATATGGGGTTTTAATTCATGGGTTTTTCGTCACCCATAAGGTTTTATTTTCTTAAGTTTAAAGATTTCCAGTTAAAGGTCATAGACAACAATAGTTGTATGTCTTCTAGATGGACTCTCGACCCTGCTCGGATGCAAGAGAGAAGATGTTTCTTTTATTTTTTAACTTGAGGCTCACTTGAGCTAGGTCACGGACACATGCTATTATCTATGTTCATACTTTTTGTGTAATTCAAGTTAATGTTTCTGACATTTTGTTAGGCCCCTATACTACTAGTGTAACCCCTTATTGTTATTAGTACAACCCCCTTATTATATTTTTGTACCGATGTAGTCCCCATATTGTTACTGTTGTGCCCCATAGAAGCCCACTATTGTTATTATTGTGCCCTTACATTATTATTGTTATGTCGACTTTGATTATATTATGACCCCTTAGACTCCTATATATAGAAAGGAGGTCTTGTCATTTGAATCATCCAAGAATCATTCATTTGTGTAATGTAAAGGAGGTTGTCCCCTCGAAGAGGCTGAATTCTAAGGCATTGATCTATCTTTTCTATCTTTTTGTGAGCTGCTTTCATAACATTCGGTATCAGAGCTTTGGATATTAGGGTTTTTTTGCTCCAAATAGGACACCGTGGAATTTTCCTTACAACTTGTTTTTTGCGATGTTTCAGAGAACAGAAAAACCCATTTGAGACAAAATCATGCCAAACCTCGGGTCTGAATTTTAGAGCTTTTTGCGCTATATTTGCGGAGATATGATCTAAGGAAGTTGGTCTTTTTGCAGACTCCTGAATTACATTCCAAACAGGTGACCTGGGGAAAATCGTCATAACTTTTGTTTTGACCATCGGATTGAAATTTCATTAGAAGTTGTAGAAAGAGGACAGGCTGTAGTTTCTTGTGCATATTTTTTTAGATCCGGAGGTCAAAATAGTGACACGTGGCACTTCATACAAGTTTTATCTTCTGAAAAGGTCTATAATCAGGTCACCTTGGGAGATTGTGCATAACTCTTTCTTGGAGAATAAAAATTCAATTAGAATGGTGGCATTGGAAAGAGGACACAGAGAGCTACTATAGGTCACAATTTCAGAACTTAAAGATACTAAAGTACATAGTTATAGTTGTTGCAATATAGAGATCCTAAAATCAAGAAAAGGTGATATGAGGAAGTTTGATGGCAAGGATCCGGTAAATTGGATACTTTAGATGGAGCAATATTTTGATCTACATGGTGTACCACTGTTACAAAAGGATAACATTTAACATGAGGGTCGTTTTTGGGAACCTGATTCATTGGAGGAGGCATTTGAGTTGGCAACAAAAATTGAAAGCGAAATTTTGGAAACAAGGAATCCCACCACTCATGACTATAATTTTGGAAGTGTTTCTTCTCCTAGCCTTCCACAACCTACAAGGCTTACACCACAAAAATTGGAAGAAAAAAGAGAAAAAGGGCTTTGTTACAATTGTGATATAAAATGCACTAAAGGTCATAAATGTGCTGAGAATAAATTATTTTACATAGAGTATGAAGAGGAGGAAGAAAAGGATCAAGAAACATCAAAAGAAGAGGATATACACTAGGACTCAACCCAGAGAAAGAAGAAATGAATCCAACCATATCTTATAAACCATTGGAAAGAACTACCACTCAAGCTCTCATGATAGAAGGACATATAAATAAGAAAAAGGTTCAAGAAGTGAAAGATCACATCGAGAAAGAAGAAATGAATACAACTATATCTTGTAATGCATTGGCCGAAATTACTACTCCTCAAACTATCAAGATAGAGGGACATATGAAGAAGAAAAATGTTCAAGAAGTGAAATATCACATCGAGCATCAAGAAATGAATCTGACCATATCTTGTAAAGCATTGGAAGAAATTACCACTCCTCAAACTCTCAAGATAGAAGGAAATATGAAGAAGAAAAAGGTTCAAGCAATGAAAGATCACATCGAGCATCAACAATAAGTTCTCCAACTTTTAAAGGATAACGCCACTTTGGTGCAAAATCAAATGAAACAACAGGTAGATCAACATCACAGTGAAAATATTTTTGATGTAGGCGATTGGGTATTTTTATGGCTACATCTCAAGCAAGCTATTTATGAGAAGGGAATGTTGGCAATACTACATGCACTTAAGAAATGGCGACCTTACCCAATGGGAAGACACTTCAAGGTAAAAATGGATCATGATAGTCTTAAATACATTTTAGAATAAATATTATCTTTAGAAGAACATAAAAAATGGGTCACAAATATGTTGGGTTATGACTTTGACATCATCTACAGAAAAGGGGAGAAATTTTTTATTGTAGATGCACTCTCAAGAAAAGATGAGGATGTGGAAGCATTGTTTTGTGCTATTTCTGTTATCCAACTAGATTGGATAAATGAAGCAAGGGATGAATGGAAGAAGAACAAAGAAGTATGGCCACTCATTCAAAAGTTGTAGAAGATCCCAATTCAAACAATATTGCCAAAACTTGAAGAGGAAGGAAAAATAATATTGGAACCTCGAGCAGTCACATAAACAAGAACCCAGCAACTACGAAATCAATCAATTTCAGATTATCTCATCGATTGAAAGAACTTACCCACTAAACATTCCACATGGGAGGACAAGATTTTTATATAGAAGCATCAAGAACTACTCAAGCATTGAGGACAACACATTTTGAAGGAGAGGGGCATGTTAGGCCCCTATACTACTAGTGTAACCCCTTATTTTTATTAGTATAACCCCCTTATTATATTGTTGTACCCATGTAGTCCCCATATTGTTACTATTGTGCCCCATAGAAGCCCACTATTGTTATTATTGTTATGTCAGCTCTGATTATATTATAACCCCTTAGACTCCTATATATAGAAAGGAGGTCTTGTCATTTGAATCATCCAAGAATCATTCATTTTGGTAATGTAAAGGAGGTTTCCCCCTCGAAGAGGCTGAATTCTAAGCCGTTGATCTATCTTTTCTATCTTTTTGTGAGTTGGTTTCATAACACATTTTTTACCTTAATAAGATTTACTTTATTGATGGAATTTTTAATATTGAAACGTTTACTTCCATGCTTTCCTTAAAGTTGTTGGGAAATGTGAAATTTGCATTTACTGTATTGGAATTGTATATATAAATGTTATATTGTATTCTTTAATTATTGTGAGATTTAAATGCATAATAATTTCGTTGTTATTCTTATTCTCATCTGCATATTGGAAATAAAGTTATGTTGGTTTACTGTTATAGTCGTAATATGGTTATTGTTCCTCGAAAGTTCGTAAATGGCTTTGCCAGTGAACTAACCTTGTGTCCTTGAGCCTTTTATTGCTGCATATCAACTTTTAAATTCTTCCCAGTAATTTAAAACGACTCCTAGATATCTAGGCTCGTAGGTAATTTTGCCATGTCCCCTTAGATAGTTTTCGAAATGCCACACTAGCTTTGACCCAAAAGGGTTACTATTGCCTCAACCTGCAACTTATTTCTAAACTATGTTCATAGCATGTTTGTTTTCGAATATCACTTTAGAGTCATGCATCATAATTTTCTTGGGTATTCCCAAGTACAAAACTCACTAGGTTTATAATTACCATCACTGCCAGTTTTGTTTAGTAAGGAATACACAGTTTCCAAAATTACAATTTATACCTTATTTTCTTTTAAACACTAGTTATCACAGTATATAACAACAACACAATAATGTAAATTCAAATAAATAATAACAATGTCCTTCTGCCAATTTCTACAGAATTCAATACATAGAATTCACTCTTCTTACATGATTGCCAGTTTCTTGAAATTACTAATAAAGGTACCAAGATTATAAATACTTATTTGTTATCCAGATTTGTCTGCCACAAGGTTAAAAAAAGGAGGATACTCCTCCCAACCCGCAAGAACTAGAATCAATCTTGGTGCTCCCCCCAATCCAATTTCATGCTAAAAACAACTAGATTGGCTTGTCTTTTGACCCCCTGGTCCCAACCAACTTCAATCACAGAAAATTACCGAGTTTAACTAGCCATTCGACTCGAGAACTGGAATGTGGTTTGATTGTCTTCACGTCCTCACAAACTCTGCAAAACCAAAAAGTTTTTTGCTTTTCTCTCTCTTCCACTGCAAGTACCCAATACCCTCTTGGCCTCCAAGAATTACTTTTCCCTAGAGAGAGAAATTAGGCAGCTAACTACCAACCCTTAACTATCTTAACAGTTTTTGAACATGAAACCTTGTCTCACATCCATCCTTTCGTAACCTTGTAGTCGACCCCTTCTTAAAACAATTTCTAGAAATATATGTATTTACTTATCTACAAATCATTCATAATTTTCCAATAAGTATTTTATTGTAGTAGAACAGGTAATCCTGAAATTTACCCCAACAACTGAGGGACGTGACATCTTATTCCCCTCCTGAGAAACACCATCCTTGGTGTTTATTTTCCTCTGGAACAAGCTTGGATAATCTTCCTACATTTCTCTTTCGAGCTGAAGTGCTGCCATTCCACCTTAACCTAGGGGATAACTCGCTTACAAAAAATTATTTCTATCTGATCAAGAATATGTAGGGGTTTGACTATGAATTCCCCATCCGATTCAACCTGCATTCAAACAAGTTCAATGTTACATCTATAATGCATTATGAATCAAAAAGGAATTTTTTTGTTTTTTTTTAGTTACACTACCTAAACATCTTGCCACTGAATTATGTGTCCAAGATCATGTATGTATTTTTTTAGCAAAGAGACATGGAACACATATATGTCTAGGAAAAGCTAATTGATAAGCTATTGGACCAACCCTTGAAATAATCTGGAAGGGGCCACAAAATCGTGGGGCTAGTGTAAAGCAATCATTCCACCTTAAGGTGATTCTCTTGGGTTTCACTCTTAAATATACATGATCTACCACTTGAAACTCTTGATACGATCTTCGTTGATCAACATAATTCTTTTGCTAATCGTGGGCAACTTTTAAATTGGACCGTACCTTTTTCAGTGTAGCTTCCATGTCCTTAAGCATGTCAGGACCTAGAATTAGTTTATCCTCCAGGCTATTCCAATTAGTCGACAATCTACACTTCCTTCCATATAACACTTTGAATGGAATGATTTTCAACGATGCATGATAAGCATTGTTATAAGAAAATTCCACCATGTGTATATATTCCTCCCATTTCTTGGGTTGCTGCATTACATACATTCTAAGCATATCCTCCAACACCTGGTTTACTCGCTTAGTTTGTCCATCCTTCTACAGATGGTAGGTAGTACTGAATTGTACCTAGGTGCCCAAGCCAATGAACAAGGCCTTCCAAAAGCTGGAGGTAAACTTCACATCTCTGTCTAAGATAACCATCTTTGGGATTCTGTGTAATCTGAAAATTTCCTTCATAAAGATGTCGACGATTTGTACAGCCTTATAGGTCGATTGGACCATGATAAAATAAGAAACTTTGCTCAACTTTTCTACTACCACCATTATAGAGTCATTCTGTCTTTTTGATTTTGGTAGTCCAGTGATAAAGTATAAGGTCACAATCTCCCATCTCCATTTAGGAATGAGTAGAGGGTGAAGCAGGCCAGTTGGATGTTGATGTTTAGCTTTCACTTGTTGGCATTCCAAACACTGTGCCAAGTACTGGGTTGTTTCTGAATTCATACCCAGCCAGCAGTAGTCCTTCATTAACACTGTGATTAATTTTTTATATCCGAGGTGGGTAGTATATGGATTTCTATGATATTCATCCAAAACAAACTACTTAGTAGCTTGTTTATTTGGTATGTAAATGTGATTGTTGTACTTCAACATTCCTTCATTGTTAACATCGTAGCCTAACTTCCGTTTATATTTGTCTCCTTGTTTTTCCTGCTACCATAAAAAATGGTATTTTGGATCTTTCATAGAAGATTCAATTATCTGATTTGAAAAATCAAATATTACCCTACTAAAATAAATCTTCTAGATACAGTTCAATTTTCGACTTGAAGAATCAACCACCAAATTTTCCTTTCCCTTCAATCCGTAATGTCGCAGCGAAATTTTCTTAGAAATGTGGTCCATTGTGCTTGACGGGCATTCAGGTTTGGTTGATGGAAGAAGTTTGTTAAGCTATTTTGATCAGTCATAAGAATTAACTTCCTCAACAGATAATGCTACCAAATTTTTAATGCATGAAATATTGTGGCGAGATCTAATTCATAGGCTAAGTAGCTTTGTTCATGTTCCTTCAAACCTTCGTGACTCATATGCCACCACATGACCATCCTACATCAATTCACCCCCAATTCTAGTTTGGCACGCATCGGTACATACCAAGAACTACTTGTTCGAATGTACTATCGTGAGAATTGGTGTTGTAGTTAGTAAATGTCTTAGTTGTTCAAAGCTTTTTTGGTAGTTCTCAGTCCACTTAAAATCTATCCCCTTTTATTGTAAGGACGTCAAGGGGTAGGACACCTTATAAAATCCTTTTATAAAAAGGTGCCAATACCTAGCTAATCCTAGGAAAGAATGGATATCCGCCATGTTCTTGGGAACATGCCACTCCATGATTATTTTAATTTTCTTCGGGTCTACCGTTATGCATTCTTGTGTGATAGTATACCTCAGATATTGTATCTTTTCCTTATAGAATTCACATTTACTATATTTCACATAAATTTGATGCTCTCTCAAGGTCTGCAACATAATTTGTAAGTGTTTGTGATTTTCTTACAAACTTTTAGAATAAATTAAAATATCATTGATAAAAATCAATACAAATTTGTCAATATAGGGATGAAATATTGCATTCATGAGATTCATGAATGTAGATGGCGCATTAGTCAGCCCGAAGGGTAGAACTACAAACTCATAATTCCCATAGCGGGTACTGAATGCAATCTTGCATGTATCCTCCTTTATTCTAATCCGATGATACACTGATCTTAGACCAATTTTCAAGAATACCTTGGCTCCCTTGACTTGATCAAATAGATTGTCAATTCTAGGCAGTGGATATTTATTTTTGACATTCAATTTGTTTAGCTATTGATAATCAATTCACAGTATTAGGGTGCTATCCTTCCTTTTAACAAACAACACCAGAGATTCCCATGGGGATAGAGGGGCGTATATAGTTTTTATCTAACAATTCTAGTAGCTGGATTTTCAGTTATGTGAGCTCTACTATACTCATCCTATAGGGAGGTCTTGATACTGGGGCAGCCCCTAGAACTAACTCAATAGTGAAATCTATATCCCTTTTCAGTGGTAACCCCATTATCTCTTTAGGAAATACATCTGTGAACTATTGGATTATCGGCAGGTTTGTCAATTCAAATGTTACGGCATCAGTTTTAGCATAGCCCACTTGCACTGATTATATACAACAACCAATCTGCAAACATTTCCCCATATGATATACAGTTATTTGGCCTCAATTGTACAGGTCTCTTAATCACTTGAACTTCAGACCTAATACCCGCCTCATTCAAATAACTAACCATTTTCTCTTTACAATTTACCAAAGACTAGTGAGCCTCCAGCCAATCCATTCCTATTAGAATGTTGTAAGATCCCAAAGGAAAGAAATTTAGGTTCACTTTAATGGTTTGGTCTGCTAATTCGATAGAGTTGTCTTATACTTTAGCCCCCATTCGTCTCTTGGCTCCTGTGGCTAGTCAAACTAGCCAAAGGTTTTTAAATTTCCATGTCTATAACTAGAAAAGTTTTATTACTCTAGGACTTATGTAACTTAAATTGAGGCCAGGATCTATCAAAATTAAACATTTTACATTCTATTTCGATCATACTGGGTTGATAGTCTCTGTTAGTGTCGGTAACTTCATCCCTGCATTAGTGATCAAATTTCTCTTTTTGCATGCATATTAGGTGTCCCATCTAATTAGTTGCATTACATTAGGTCATGGATCAACTGATGGTAGTGGTTCATTGCCAATTTCCCTCATGGCATTTACCTATTGGTCTATTTTCACATGTTTAGCTCATTCACTGTCATTTTGTGTCATTTCACTTGAAAAAGCCAGTTTTAGGGTTTTAGTCTTACCAGGTCTAGGGTTTGCCACCATGGTCATCGAAAACTCAATAAAAGGTCAGCAGGCACATGAGAAGGTCTTATAAGTTCATAAGATCAAAATTTCACTGGTGATATGCTCAATAAATGATTTTTACCTCAAAACTCTATTTTGAGGTGAAAACAGAGTTTTTTATTTCTATGTACAAAATTTATGTAATTTGAAATGTTTTCTATATGTAATAAGTTCTAGCTGCTGCCCTTGCTCACCTTGCCAACTCCAACCACTGTAGACAAAAGCAAAAGCATTAATGCATCAGTTTACCAAGTGACCAAGAAAAGTCAATTCAAATGAAGAAACAGAGCTTATGACCAAAAGTAACTTTGACATTAGAAAGTGGGTTTGAAATAAGTAAAAAATAAAAGCCATCCATATATAAAATGAAAGGAGTGTTATTCATCATTTCATTCTGCAAGATACCCTTGGAGAGAAAAATTCACGATTTGCAGGAAAATTGAGCAAAGGAAGTTAAAAACCCTGTTTTCCAAGCAAATTTGCCTGGCGCTGTGCATTAGAGGCAGTGTGATGCGCATCAGACTGGCGCTGCGTATCATTGGGTTTCTGCTAGGGTTAATTTGAAAGGGTGCTGCGCATCAGGAGAGCGCTACGCATTGGGCCCAGTGCGCTGTGCATTAGTCCAAAAGTTGCCAAAACGTTCCAAATCACCCAATAACCCTAAAAAATGGTGCATTTCTATTCTACAAGTAAGTTATCATTGTCCTTCAGCTGAATTTGATCTCCTACTTATTTTCTTCATGAGTTTTTCATTTTGAAAGTTAAACCCTAGCTTGTCTTCATTATTTTCCATTTCATTGTACAACTTTCACTCCATAATCACAACCAACATCATTAAACCCTTTTCTCTCTTCTGTTTCCCTAAATCACTCCATTTATCCCATTTTCCATATCCCACTCCCCTAAAACAACTCATTCCCTTCATCAAACCCTAAATCCTTCACTAAACCCTAGTTTCCCAAAACTTATCCATTCATTCCCCAATTCCATTTCCCATTAGTAAAATCTCTTCATACTCATCTCCCTTGTCCTCCCTCATTATTATTTTCCACCATATCAGCATCACGTCACTTCGCTAAGACAAGCACCAAGCACCATGGCAAGAATGTTGGAAATAATACTGAGAGGGGGGGAGGGGGGGGTGAATCAGTATTATCAAGTCAAATAATCCTTTTTCTAAACCAAAATGTATACGCTATTTAAGTTAATTCAATCCACGTATATACGCAACTATTCAGAAGTAAACCCGCGTACACAGAGCAAACTTTTAATTTACTTAAACATTCAGATGACGTTTGTTAATCTGAGATGCAGCATCAAATAACCAGTAACTAGAGACAGTAAAACAGAGCATAAAGACAATCATACACAAGAACACCAGATATAAGGTGGAAACCCAATGTGGGTGAAAACCACCTGCTGTAATTCGTCTCTATCTTTCTTTAAATTAGAAACTTCTTTTTACAATGTACTGGTGCAGTCCTTTACCAGTATGTAGGCTGCAACCTGCAGAGAGATACAACTCTCTCTCGTTTTCCAGCTTCTCCTGGAAGGGAGCTACAACCCCCTTTAGCTCTTGTACTAGCCAAGATACTAGTATGTAGGTGTTGGCCTACAGAAGGCTACAACCTTCTCTTTCTTACAGGGACCACGTTTCATTAATTTTCAGACTGGATCCATGAACATCAAACAATAAGAAATTCTTCGCCAACCAAACTCCTTTTCACCAACTAGATCTGAAATCAAGTAGATACTTCTCTGCCAGCTGTACCCAAACACAGTACTAGAAACCACACAATAGAACCCAGAACACAGCAGCAATAAGCAGAAATAGCAAGATCACAACTTAAAGCATATACGTAATTTCAACAGTCTGCAACTTGCGTGCATACGCATCTGCGTATGGAACAACCTGCGTATATGCGCTTTTACTTCCCATAAACTGCGTGTATACGCGCCTTCGCTTCTTTGAACCTGCGTACAGATCTATAAAAGAAAACACACTCTTCCAGATATTCAATCACAAATTAACCCAGATTTATAGATCAGACAAGCACCACATCCAGCAGAACAAAATCATACAAAGATACTATCATTTAGTCTTAAAGATTATGACCCATGAATAGACCTTATCCTTCCTTTTGCGCTAACGTTCCTCCTTCCTTCAGATCCAGATCTGCATCACCATCTAATATACCAGCTCTAGCACTTTATCAGATCTTCAATAATAATTCAGATAGTAATTTGTCACAAGATCTCCTTCCTCATTTATAGTCTTAGGCCTTCCCCAATACCATGGTCCAAAACCATAACATTTCAATACCATGAACCCAAAACTGGGGATCAACACTTCTGACGAGATGCCATGGACCAAAACATAGGTTCAAGTTCCAAGATCTAACTGCCATGGACCAAAAGAATGATCACCAACATATACGTGCTTTTGTAATGTATAACCCGCATGTATACGCGCCTTCGTCTAGATGAACCTACGTATATGTCTTTTTCTACTTTCTAAGTGCCTGAACTGAGATCTGTTACCAAAGGTTGCCATCAAGGACAACACCTGTGCCATAGCTCCAAACCTGTGCCATAATGCCAACAATCTCCCCCTTTGGACTTGATGGGAACACCAAGATCCAAGATCATTCTCCCCCTTTGTCATCAAGGGCAAAGGGTTGTGCTCCCCCTGAGTACATGCTGAAATCTCGGTCCTGTTGTGCTGACCATGCTCCCCCTAACTGTAGGCAAGATCTGCAAAAGGATGTTCTTGAAGAAGAACCGAGGCTTGTGTAACAATAAAAGACCTTCCTATCACCATAAGACTTAGTACATACATCCATCACCCAACCAAGTGGGGATCATCCATCCAACCGAGTGGAATACATCAGAAATTTACATATGATGACCAAATACATTACATCTTCATCCCAATGACCTTGACACCGTATAAGAAAGAGATACATGACATAGAGACGAATATTGAAAACATGACTTATAAAAGTCATCAACAACTGATAGCAGCAGCAACTGACAATGATCATTCAGATCAGCAACCAAGATTTCCTTCTGATCACCTTCTGCCTTTGTTCTTTCTGAAATCAACAACAGTTATGAACTAGAACCAAAAGCTTCTAAACTAATACCAACAATGCATAATTAGAAGATTATCTGCTCCCCTTGAACCTGTGCCGAATGGTCTCTGACAGACCCCTATCAAAATATCTTCAACCAGAGCCTGCTCCTTCTAATATCCATCAAGCCTTCATATACATGACTGTCTCTGTACAAACCAGCGTATGTACGCGGATACTCTTTATCCAACACGTGTACACCCATTTTCTCTAAAACTGATAAGATTTAACAGCAAGATGATGCATCAACAACTCCCAGCTTCTGTCTCAGATATTCAAAAGTTTTCCTGGGTAGCGGTTTGGTGAAAATGTCAGCAACTTGTTCCTTAGAAGGAACATACTCCAATTTGACCTTTTGTTCCAATACTTGTTCCCGAAGAAAGTGATACTTTATCGGTATGTGCTTGGTCTTTGAATGCATGACAGGATTTTTTGAAATGCTGATTGCACTTGTATTGTCACATAAGATGGGCATAGGTGCTGTACAAGTGATTTGAAAATCCTGCAAGGTTTGCATCATCCAAAGGAGTTGAGTGCAGCAAGATGCAGCTGCCACATATTTCGCTTTAGCTGTAGATAAGGCAATCGAACTCTATTTCTTGCTGAACCAGGATACTAATCTAGAACCCATAAAGAATGCTCCACCACTTGTGCTCTTCCTGTCATCCACGCTTCTGGCCCAATCTGCATCTGTATAAGCATGAAGTGTGAGATATGTATCTCTAGGATACCATAAGCCATAGTTTTGAGTCCCTTGAAGATATTTTAAAATTCTCTTCACTGCTTGAAGATGAGTTTCCTTTGGATTTTCCTGAAATCTCCCAACTATTCCCACTGCATGCATGATGTCTGGTCGGGTACCTGTTAAATAAAGTAAACTTCCAATCATATAACTGTAGGTTGGTTGATGCATAGCTGCTGATACATCATTTGCACTGAGACTGCATCCTGTAACCATGGGGGTACATACTGGTTTTGCATCTTCCATGCCATATTTCTTCAAAATTTGTTTGAGATACTTGGTTTGAGACAAGAAGATCCCCCCTTCATTTTGTTGGATTTGCAACCCAAGAAAGTATGTCAGTTCTCGAAGCATAGACATTTCGAATTCTTTTTGCATCACCAAGGCAAAATTTTGACTCATAGCATCTTCATTGCTGCCGAAGATAATGTCATCTACATACACAACAAGTATTAGTAATTTGTCATTTTCAAATTTTAAATAAATATTGCTATCAGCTGATCCTTTTGAAAATCCTTGTTGATGAAGATATTTGTCAAAACAATAGTACCAAGCCCTTGGAGCTTGTTTGAGCCCATAGAGAGCCTTTTTCAATCTGCACACAAGATTTGGATCATTTCCAAGAATGAACCCATCTGGTTGTTCAATGTATACTTCTTCTTCCAAGTCTCCATTCAGAAAGGCTGATTTCACGTCCATTTAAAATACTTTGAAGTTTTGAAAACTAGAGAGAGCAAGGAACATTCGGATGGCCTCAAGTATTGCAACAGGAGCAAAGGTTTCTTCAAAGTCTATTCCTTCTTGCTGCGCATACCCTTTACAAACAAGTCTGGCCTTGTTTCTAATTACTTCTCCATTTTCATTCAATTTATTTTTGAAGACCCATTTTGTTCCGATAACATTCTTACCCTTCGGTCTAGGAACCAGTTCCCAAGTGTTGTTCCTTTCGATTTGCTCAAGTTCTTCATCCATTGCTTTTATCCAACATTCATCTTTGCATGCCTCTTTCACATTTTGTGGTTCAGTAGAGGAGAGTAATGCCAAATAGCTTGAGGCTTCTGCAAATGTTCTTCTTGTTTGTACACCTGCTTCTTTCTGCCCCATAATCTGAGATTCTGGATGATTCTTATGAACATATCTGGATGGAGTCTTTTCTTCTATTCTTGTCTGCTCCACTGGTTCTTCTTGAGGTTCTTCTTGAGGTTCTTCTTGAGGTTCTTCATCATTCTATTGTTGAGGGTAGCCTTCATCTTCTTCGATGTCTTCATGATGTACTTGTCTGGGGATGTATCCCTTCTCATCAACCACTACATCAATGCTTTCAACAATTCTGCCAAGTCTTTTATTGTAGCGCTTGTATGCTTTGCTATGTGGAGAGTAACCAAGAAGAATGCCTTCATCTGCTCTAGGTTCAAGTTTGCCAAGCTGCTCATCAGTATTCTTAATATAGCATTTGCTCCCAAAGATTTTGAAGTGCTTTACCGAAGGATTCTTACCATTCCAGAGCTCATGAGGAGTTTGAGTGTTGTTCACCCGGACATTTGTTTGGTTGAGAATAACAACCGCAGCATGAGCAACTTCACCCCAGAAAGTTGCGGGAGTTCCTGACTCATCAAGCATAGCACGAGCCATTTGTTGGACTGTTCTACTCATTCTTTCCACAACTCCATTTTGCTGAGGAGTTCTAGCTATAGAGAATTCTCTTCTTATCCCATGTTCTTCACAGAAATCGAAAAATCAATTTGAGGTAAATTCCCCACCTCTGTCGGATCTAAGGCACTTAATTTTGTGACCTGATTCATTTTCAACCAAGGCTTTGAAGGATTTGAATTTTTCGAATGGCTCATCTTTGTGCTTCATAAGTCCTAACCAGAAAAACCTGGAGAAATCGTCAATGAATAATATCAATTATTCTTCTCCTCGAGGTGTTCTTTTCCTGAATGGACCGCATGTATCTGTATGTACTAGCTCAAGA
>APFE030447423.1:201343-228839 GCA_000404065.3 Pinus taeda
ATTTTCTTGTCCCTCTGCTTAAAATGCTATCCCACATCTTTCTGTTTGAGGTTCCTTTATTCTCCATGTTTTGGTGCTTGAGGCTTGTTCCTTTTTCTGCTGAAACATGCTCCTGCATTCAGAATCTTCATGAGCAAAGTTATTGCAAATAGAACATTCAACTTCATTTTCAAGAGCCGAAAAGTTGTTATAGGTCCTTTCTGTAATCCCGATCATACTTCTTTATTTTTGAGCTTCTCTAGTCATGATTGTTTTATATGCAACACATTGAGCTGCTTTGTGACCAAAGTTATGACAAGAGAAACATTGTCCATTGAAGAAACTTCTGCGGTTATCGAATCTACCGGCCAAGTGATTGTAATCTCTACAGTTATTCATTCTTGAACCAAATTGAGAAGACTTTACCTGTAGCTGGTTGTAGCTTTTGTTCACTCTTAAAACAGATTGTACCGGATAGTCTTTGTTTGCAATTTGTCCCTGCTTTACCTGGTAGTCTCCATTGTGCTTTTGCTCATTCCTTTTTGCTGCATCAAGATAACTTTTTGAGGTGGATGCTTGAGAATTATAGCCTAGACCTGTCTTCTTTAGAGGAGAACGATGTACATTGATAATCTCATCCAGAGTTTCAGATCCTTTGACAAACTTAAGATTAATAGCTTTTGTTTTCTCAATCTCTTTTCTAAGAGCAACAATTTCACCTTCTAACTTTTCAAAATGTTTTTCCTTTTCATCAATTTGAAATTGTAGAGTATCAATGATCAAATTCTTTTCTTCTATACATCTCTTGAGTCTAGTAATTTCTTCAAAAAGGTTTTACACATCTATAGCATCCATATAATCATCATCTTCAAATGCCATTAACAGTTTATATTCATTACCTTGTTCATCTTCATCACTATTTGATAGACCATCACTATCTTCATGAGTGTAGTATCTTTTCTTACTTGCACCCTGTTTCTTGTTCCATCTAGCAGGTTCCTTTCCTTTATCCTTATAAGGACATTTTGCAGCATAATGACCTACTCTTCCACAAGCAAAGCATTTAAAAGTAACTTACCTCTGAACCTTCCAGAACCCCTTTGAAGATTTCTGACAAAATTTGATTCTTCTTCTTCTTCTTCTGGTACGTGACTTGCTTCATAATAATCTCCTTTGCCTGATGCCTTGAAAGCAACTTCTCTTCTATCTGATGGACCTCCCTTTCTCATTTCATAAGCAGTTAGAATTTCATGTAGCTGAGACATAGTAGGAATTCGTAGATTTTCCTTTTCCTCTATTGGAGATACTTTAGATTCAAACTTGGGGGATAATGATCTTAGAACCTTTTCAACCACAATAGCGTCTTTTATTTCTTCACCCAAATTTTTCATGCAATTAACAATCTCATCTACCCGAAGAAAGTAGTTATCCACACTTTCATCATTATACATCCTGAGATTCTCATACTGAATCTTGAGAGTTTGAAGTTTAGCATGCTTTACCTGTTCATCTCCTTCGTAGCTCAAGACAATCTTGTCCCATGTTTCTTTTGCTGATTTATACTGCATAACCTTCACAAACTCTGTTTGAGATAAGCATCCCAGCAAAGTATTGACTGCTTTAGCATTTGTTTCATATTTCTTCTTTTCGGCCGCATCTGTAGGAGTAGGTGAAGGAAAAGTGTAGCCTGTCTCTATGATATCCCAAACTTCTGTACCAAGAGATTGAAGATATGCAGTAACTCTTACCTTCCAATAATTGAAGTTTGTCCCATCAAAAATCGGTGGCCTGATAGATGCTTCCCTCTCGCAGTTGCTCATGATGAAAGATCTTCCTTCAAGCGATCAAGCTTCTTCAGAAGGACCTTCTCTGATACCAAATGTTGGAAATAATAGTGAGAGGGGGGGGGCGGTGAATCAGTATTATCAAGTCAAATAATCCTTTTTCTAAACCAAAATGTATACGCTATTTCAGTTAATTCAATCCACATATATACGCAACTATTCAGAAGTAAACCCACGTACACAGAGCAAACTTTTAATTTACTTAAACTTTCAGATCATGTTTGTTAATCTGAGATGTAGCATCAAATAACGAGTAACTAGAGACAGTAAAACAGAGCAGAAAGACAATCACACACAAGAACACCAGATATAAGGTGGAAACCCAATGTGGGTGAAAACCACCTGTTGCAATTCATCTCTATCTTTCTTTAAATTAGAAACTTCTGTTTTACAATGTACTGGTGCAGTCCTTTACCAGTACGCAGGCTGCAACCTGCAGAGAGCTACAACTCTCTCTCATTTTCCAGCTTCTCCTGGAAGGAGCTACAACCCCTTTAGCTCTTGTACTAGCCAAGATACTAGTATGTAGGTGCTGGCCTACAGAAGGCTACAACCTTCTCTTTCTTCCAGGGACCACGTTTCATTAATTTTCAGACTGGATCCATGAACATCAAACAATAAGAAATTCTTCGCCAACCAAACTCCTTTTCACCAACTAGATCTGAAATCAAGTAGATACTTCTATGCCAGCTGTACCCAAACACAGTACCAGAAACCACACAATAGAACCCAGAACACAGTAGCAATAAGCAGAAACAGCTAGATCACAACTTTAAAGCATATACGCAATTTCAACAGTCCGCAACTTGCGTGCATACGCATCTGCGTATGGAACAACCTGAATATACATGCTTTTACTTCCCATAAACTATGTGTATACGCGCCTTCGCTTCTTTGAACCTGCGTACAGATCTATAAAAGACAACACACTCTTCTAGATATTCAATCACAAATTAACCCAGATTTATAGATCAGACAAGCACCACATCCAGCAGATCAGAATCATACAAAGATACTATCATTTAGGCTTAAAGATTATGACCCATGAATAGACCTTATCCTTCCTTTTGCGCTAACGTTCCTCCTTCCTTCAGATCCAGATCTGCATCACCATCTAATATACCAACTCTAGCACTTTATCAGATCTTCAATAATAATTCAGATAGTAATTTGTCACAAGATCTCCTTCCTCCTTTATAGTCTTAGGCCTTCCCCAATACCATGGTCCAAAACCATAATATTTCAATATCATGAACCCAAAACTGGGGATCAACACTTCTGACGAGACGCCATGGACCAAAACATAGGTTCAAGTTCCAAGATCTAACTGCCATGGACCAAAAGAATGATCACCAACATATACGCGCTTTTGTAATGTATAACCCGTGTGTATACACGCCTTCGTCTAGATGAATATGCGTATATGTATTTTTCTACTTTCTGAGTGCCTGAACTGAGATCTGTTACCAAAGGTTGCCATCAAGGACAACACCTGTGCCATAATGCCAACAAAGAAATAGTGAGTCAAGCTATGAATAAGAAACACTAAGTGACAGTTCAAGAGAAAAAAATGTACAGCCTAGGAGACCTCACAAGGGTGGGAAAATTATTAGAGAGGAACCTATTAGCATTGTTGAACTCCTTGCTTGTCCCCTTGCTACCACGTGTTTCAGATACAATCTTGCTTTGAGTTTTGTGAGATGGTTGATAGGGTCAAGTATCATCATGAATTAGCAAGGAAAATTGTCATAAACATGGAGAATAATATGGTACACCTTGCTGGGATCAATTTCACTCTTTCACCAGCTATTATTGTAGAAGCAACTAGAATACCAGATGTAGGGGAAAGGTGGAACAAAAGATAGAATATTAGAAAGCAACATTATGAACCATATATTAAGGCCAAATATCATGGTAAATTGAGCAGGGTGTTTCCTTTTAAGTTCTTGGAGGACTGGTATGTTCCACTTATGAAACTCATCATCAAATACTTCACATGTGAGGGTAGTTTCTCTAGACTCTATGCCTATAATATCAGATTAATTATGCACTTCACCAGGGTCAGAATGATGAATATTCCATATTTCATATGCAAAAACATAGAGAGGATGGCTGTGATTGCAAAAAGAAAACCATACACAGCAACTCAACAATATTTATCACTTTGCTGTCATCAAGATTATTGTTGTGCATCAGCTCACTCAGTTGGGAGTGCCATGGGAAGACTTCATTGCCCATGAAATCTTCAAGGGGCCTCAAATTTTTGAAGATCCTCAAGAGGAAGGTGAACCTTCTGGGCAACAAAAAGAGCATGAAAGCAAAACTAAAGAGGCTCACATTCCTATGTTTATAACTTATGAAAAGGGCACAAGGAGATTTGTTGTAGCTGCCAAATGAATATTATCTCCACTAGGGGTGGAAGGGGTCTCATTTTCTTCATTAGATCACAGGCAAATGATATCTTCACCTGGGGTGAAAGGGGATTTGCCTTCCTCTTTAGCTAAACAAGTACAGGACAAAGGAAAGCAACAATTGCATGATGAAGGGCCTTCTAAAGGGAAAGACATGAATTTTGTTTTGGTTGAGGAAGATGACATTGATTTGGGCTCTCAAAGCTCAAGACTCAAGGATGTGATCATCAAAGAGAAAGAAGCTAAAATCCAATCCTTATCACTTGACCTTGAGAGCGCTAAATGGATCATTAACTTCCTTGAGTAAGAGAATAAGCAATTGGAGGACAAACAAACAATTATGGAGCTGCAAACCATTAGGGAAAACTGGTAAGTGGCAAAAAGAAGAAAAATCAAGATGAAATCACTAGAGCAAGAAATAGAGGCTGACCGAGAATCATGGTTGGAAAGAATGAATATCCACCTTGAAAAGATACTTGATAAAGCTAACAAGGAGAAGAACATGTTCTGCAATATGGCTTATCATTACTTAGCTTGGAATAAAATTTGCAAGACAAGGATAAAAAGCCTAAAAGCTAAGTTAAAGAGAGCCTTAAAAGCCAAAAAGGAGCAAGATAAACTTAAAATTTTGGCTAAAGCTTCCTTGGATTAGCAAAGCAATTAGTAAGCTTGCCTCTTGCAAAATTTGAAGCAATTTTGAGAAATTTTTGTTATTTCACAATTTTTAAATGCAAAACACAGGAATTTTCAACTAATACGGCACTGCGCATTAAGTTGGCTTGGAATTTTGCAAAATGGCTTATATTTTTGGATTCCTCATCAAAAAAAACTGAAAGCCAGAAAGTTTCATGAAATTTGGAGGAGATCTGGGTTACCTAAAGGGAAAAAAAAACACCTAAAAAATGCCCTCTCTGCCACTTTTTGAACCCATAGGAACCAGTCTTGGGAGAAGTCATTTTTGAAGGGGAAAATGGTCTCCAAATCCAAAAATTATAGTTTTTCTAGAATGTAGACAGTCAAAACTTTCCAACAAGCCATTATGGACCTAATTTGGTGAAGTGGATGGCCTTCAAACTCAACCTTTAAGTTGTGTTGCGCATTAGGCTTAGGGCGCTATGCATCAGGCAAAATTTTTCCAATTTTGCTTAAAAACTTAGAATTTCTCCTAGTTTTCTACCAGTTTGACTTTTTCTTCTCTCTTTGGTAAATTCATGATGTAATATGATGTAAATTGATGTACTATGATGTAAAAATGATGAAAAATTACTTAAGGAGGTAGATACATCAGTTAGAGTTGGTTTGAGGATGAATGAATAAGCTTCCATAGTTTTAGAGGCAAGCTATTCCACTGCCTATTTTTCAGTTCCTAGTTTAGATCTTGTTGAAATAGCTCCTTGACTCATGGATTTGACCCCTGAAGGCTAGTATAGGTGGTTTGATGCCTATATTTTGTTCTTTCTTAGTCATTTGTCAAGGGTGGACTCTTGTGGATGCATTGAGATACTTTGTACATCACTTCTGCACTTTGGCAAGGAAATGAACCAGGGTTTTATAGAATTTTGTGGGATTCTTGTGGTAATGTGAATTAGCATTGTTTTCTCCTCTATTATTCAGTTTATCTTATGTGTATATTTTCCATCATCTATCATTTTCTACATAACTAAATGAATCAAGATTAAAGGGTGGAATCCATTGGTGTTTCAGTGCTCTGCCTTAGGGTTTATTTAGTTTTAAATGTTTTCTGTGGATTTATGAGGACTCATGACATTTTCATGCCCTATCCAACTCCTCACTAGTCTTTAGACTCACCATCACATTCATTTCAAAGTGCTAAAAAACTTGCCTATCTCGCCCCATAGAAACCTCTACAAATCTGAGTTGATTTCCCAGACCCAAAGCTGCCTTCCCCATCTGATCCAACAACCAACCATTAAAATTAATCAAATCCTCTAAGAAAATATACCTAGCCTAAAATTAGTATTCATTTCAGTCATCTCAAGCCTTATTTGCCATATTTTCTTCGATATTGGCAAGGAGATAGCCCTCTCCCGACCTAGTAGGGCTAGCTACCAGGTTAAGCGTGGTTTGATGTTACCCTAGACATGCCTTTCCTCAGCTTGAGGTAGATTTAGGGCCTAACAGTCTCTTTAACGGTCTTCCAAATCCGTATTAATTTTCAATATGCTTCTCTCTACTTCGTCCACTGTTGAAGCCTCATGTATGTTAGTTATTGTTTCTAATCTCCCATGGTGAGGAAATTTCTTAATGTAGTTCAGTTCTGCACAAACCCAACATTGCAGGGGCAGTTTATGTACTTGATTACCCTCAAACTTAGTAGATGGTTCCATTGGTCTGGTCTCATTCTGAGGTCGAAATTTCTGTTGGTTTTTCTCCATATTTATTCCTTGCTACCCTTAAAGGTATTCCTAGGATTGTCTGTTCTATTATTTCTACTATTTTGTGCAGGTTTTTGTCCCTTCTTGTTGGCCCAAATTTTACCATTATCATTTTCCTGCATCTACTGATAGTAGATTCATGCTTTCCTTACATCGTCACCCATATTTTTTGGATAATCAAACTCAAGTCGTTCCTTCGTATGCATTGGAAAGATGTTAACAAACCTTTGCACTGTAGCTTTCTCCTCTCATAAGTATGGTAAAGATCATAGCAAGGAGTTAAACTTGGTCACATATTCATCCATAGTCAGCTAACCCAACCTTATGTTAGAAAATTATATATTACAGAGAAATGGAACACATAAAATATTGCAAAAATATAAAAACGTAAAACACATAAAACAAGAGAGACATAGATATACGTGGTTCATCCAATTTTGGCTACATCCACAGAGAAATAGCCAGTCCTTCCTTTTATATTATCCAAAAATGAAGAGATAGAACCTACAATAGATCTGTTGTAATTCCCTCTTCACTCTCACACAATATCCTCTCTCTTTCTCGTTCAGAATACATATCTACATAGAGACAATATAGTTCCTTCATATATAGTGAGGGGCTGCCTTCTAGGGAAAAAAACCCTAAATTAAACATAACATCTACCGTCAGATCTCCGCCTAATGGATGACCCAGATTGACTACAAAATTAAAACATTTTACAAGGAAATTTTACATTTATTTTTAGCTTCAGGGGTGCTGCCCCCAATCCCTCGCTAGGGGGGGGCTGCTCCCAAAGATCACAACCCCCCCCTGGACCCCCCTTGCAGCGTACATTTTACAGGCGGCGTTGCCACCACATTACGAAATGGGATCCAATGTGGCGATACCTCTAAATAAGGAAGATAATCAGGCTCCACACCCAACAATCTCCCACTTGGAGACTGATTATAGCAACTCCACCGCTACTTCATTTGTTGGAAAATGACTCCACTTTGGAACTGGTTGTTTCTCATACATGAAGACCAACTGAAACTGAACAGAATCTTAGTTTCTCCCTGGTTACAAATTTTGTTAACATATCTATAGGATTCTAGCTAGTGTGTATCTTTTCCAGCGTCAACTGTCCATCTTCCAATGTTGACTGTATGAAATGGTACTTGAGCTATAAATGTTTAGTCTTGGTATGAAATGCAGAGTTTTTGGCAAGATGCATGGCACTCTGGCTATCGCTGTATAACCTGCCCAACTCCTGCTTCTTATCCAATTCATCCAAAAACCTTTGTAACCAAATCATTTCTTTACTAGTCTCTCTAGTAGCAACATACTCTGCTTCCACTTTTTAGAGTGCGTCAACACTTTACAATTTTGAGACCCAAATGACAGTTGTTCCACCTACAGTAAACACATACACTATTGTGCTCCTCTTGTTATCTCTATCACACACCATATCTGCATCAACATATCCATGTAGAGCAATGTTTAAACCACCAAAGCATAATGCTTGATTTGTGGGACCTCTCAAATACCTGAGAATCCACTTCACTGCCATCCAATGTTCTTTTCCTAGATTATTCATTTACCTGCTTACAACTCCCACTGCATGTACAATGTCAGGCATTGTGCAGACCATTGCATACATTAAGCTTCCAACCGTTGATGCATATGGAACTATAAACATATAAGCCATTTCTTCCTGAGTATTGGGACGCACCTCCCTACTTATTTTGAAATGGCTAGCTAAAGGTATACTAACTGGTTTTGCATTCTTCATGTTAAATCTTTTCAGCACCTTTTCTATGTACTCACTCCGAGACAATGTTAATTTTCGATTCTTCCTATATCTAGTTATTCTCATACTAAGGATTTGTTTTGTAGCACCTAAATCCTTCATTGCAAATGATTTTTCCAATTTTCCTCTGAGAATTTTTTTTTTCCGGCATGTTAGAACCTGCAACAAGCATGTCATCTACATACAATAACAATATAATATAGTTGCCATCATTTTTCCTTTTCAGATAAACACAATGATCAGAGTGACATCTAGTATAACCTTGTTCAGACATAAACCTGCCAAATTTTAGATACCACTGCCTTGGAGCCTGTTTTAATCCATACAAGCTCTTCTTCAACTTGCACACTAGTTTCTCCTTCCCTTTTACCTCATATCCTTGTGGCTACTGCATATATATCTCTTCCTCCAAATCCCCAAGAAGAAAGGTTTTCTTTACATCTAACTGCTCAAGATGAAAACCTTCAGCTGCAACTAGACTTAAGATAGTTCTGATTGACGTCATTTTAACAATAGGATAAAGTATCTCATCAAAGTCTATACCCTTTTTTTGTGCAAACCCCCCCATCAAAAGTCTAGCTTTATACCTTTTTCTACCTCCATCTTCCTCCTTCAACATGTAAGCCCATTTATTCTTCAATGTTTTTTTACCTACAGACAACCTGACTAAGTCCCAAGTCTGGTTATGTGCTAAGGAGTCCATCTCTTCTTTTATGACTTGCTCCCACTTCTTCTTGGTTTCCACCTGCACTACTTCTTCGCAACATTCTGGTTCACCAGAATTAGTTAACAATACATAGTATAATGAAGGAGAATATCGTTCAGGGCATCTACTTATCCTGGTATATCTTCTAACACCACTTTCAGGTGTTAGAGGTGCTTGTTGTTGTTGTTGTTGTTGTTCTAGCTATTGATCATTATGATTTTTAGGCACCTTCACTTTTTTTGTGATCTCATCAAGCACTATGTATTCTCTGTTTTCTTTTTCCTGTTTCTTTTCCCGCATCTAATCCTTATACAAAGACTTTTCATTGAATATGACATCTCTGCTCCTAATGATTTTGTGTTTTTCATAATCATAAAAGCGATAATTAAAATCATTACCACCATATCCAATAAAGGTAAATTTCTTTGATTTTTCCTCAAGATTTGTTCTATTTTCTTTATTAATGTGGACAAAGTCTTCACAACCAAAAGTATTTAAAATGAGTAGTTTACCTTTTTACCTGTCCATGCTTCCTCTAGAATACCATTGTTGGCTTGATGGGGCATAACCTATGTTCAGAGTTAATTAGCCAAACAAATCCCTACACTACGGGCCCTTTTGGCAATAACCCATGGAGCATGGACTAAGGTCTCACCTAAAGCAGTATGGGGGGATGCTGGAACCAAGTTTCCACATCCTTGAGATGTCTAAGGGGTCGATTTAGTCCAACTGTGAATGGCTTCCCATAGGTCACTTCACACATTGTCCTGACCTGCGAGGCCTTCGCAATCTGTTACAAATGCCTTCGTGTAGCCCTAACTAGGGGCAGAGGTTCTTTCGCACTCCTGAGGCAACGATCTATGCTATTTCCCCAAGTTACACCTCAGATCTTACTTATCTTCTTATAATTGTTAGTTAACTTCACATAAACAAATAATTTATATTATATTCACTTAATTAACACAATCATATAAGTTTGCGCACCATATAAACAATGAAATTGCAATTTATACCTAATACATTCAATGCACAAAATAGGGAAAAGATACACATAAATGATATGAAACTTCTCTTTATTACTTCTCTAACGATTACAAACTCGACATGCCCTACACACTCAGCTACAAGGGTCCACGCACTCAGCTGTAGAGCCTTTTCCTACTCTATGAACCAAAGACTCGACCCTACATTTAGATCTTCTGCTATGCTTCTATTCCATCATTATTTATTCCATTCTTTACAACTTAGAGCCTCACTTTATTTATACAATCCCATGGTCTGCAAACCATGGGTAGATCTCTAAAGCTGACATTACATTACAAAAATAAGGGCGGACAACTCTATGACTCATTTACAAGCTCGCACTCCGCGCCTACAAAACGCGGAGTCTTTACATCGGATTTAGTCCAAATCCAGGCTTTAAGCACTAAAACTTCCCTTGGGGGATCCCACACCCAATAGGCCCCCAACACAAACATCGTGACTCGCCCTCGAGTCACGATGTCGATGCGGAGACCTCCCAATTCTGCCCGGACTGCTGCAAGATCGGCAACGCACTGAGCAGCTGCCTATTGTACCTCCTAGATGCGTTGTTCAAAGACCGTAGTAGTTAAACTGCTTCCCTATATCTACTCCTACAATCCCTACATCTACACGCGCTTGGCTTCGATCGAGGATGTAACGATGAAGGCCTCATCAATCCATAGTTGGATGCGCACCTCTAAAATCACTTCCTTATGTCACACTGTGTCTACTTTCTCCTTGAGCGCTTTTGCCTGTTGCATCTATGCGAGCCTCTGTGTAAGGGCCACCATCTGTTTGATCCCTTTTATGTCATCATACTTTTGTTGTAGCTCACACACCTCTTTTTCTAAGTGTTGTATGTTCAGGTCCTCCTGTAGAGTAGTGAGGACCTCAAATGACTCTTCAAATAATTTGGTGTAGTCCTTCACTGCACTGCTGATCTCCTCTATTCCCATTATAATGGTGTTGGCGCACTGTTCCCTCACCTCTAGTGGAGTTGAATGTTTCACCTTTAATTGTAGCTCAGCTATCTGAAGGTTCATCTCTAGCTGAACCTCAGCCATCTCTTCCTTCGCCTCATGCACCCCTACTACTAGCCTTCGGATGCACGCCTATGCTAGTCCCTCTGTTGGGATGGCCAATTCAGGGACCATCTGGTAGGCTTCTTCAACCACTTGCATAATTTGTCGGTTCTGCGCCACTACCTCATCATGCTGCAGGCTCGTTTGTTCCATGTTAATTCGTTGTTCACTAATCACCTGGAGCATGCGACCCTCCCTAGCCCGCAGTTCTTCAGTCACTCCGTCCTACAGAGCATAGAGTGTCTCCCCAAGTAGTGCAACCATGTTGATCCCAACTCCCTTCAGCACACTGACCATAGGCCTGTCGACCTAATTTTCTATAACCAGTGCCCCCTCTGGCAGCACTATAGTGTTGGTCATGCAAGTGCGCAACATTTCCTTAGTTGTAGTCGTGCCTACTACGAGGTTGGTCGACAGAGTACCAGCCTGAGAAGTGTGCACCTGCAACTCCTGTATCTGTGTCTAGAGGACCCCCAATACCACCTGATTTTCCTCCACAAACTACTAGAGGGCCTCTGTGGTGACGTCACGCGTTGTCTCCCGTATATCATGTAGATCCCCCTTAGTGCGAGACCATTTGTTGGCTTGATGGGGCCTGACCTAGGTTCAGAGTTAATTAGCCAAACAAATCCCTACACTACTGGCCCTTTCAGCAATAGCACACAGAGCACAGATTGAGGTCTCACCCAAAGTAGTATGGGGGGATGCTGGAACCAGGTTTCTGCACCCTTGAGATGTTCGAGGGGTCAATTTAGTCCAACCATGAATGGATTCGTGCAGGTCACTTCGCGCACTATCCTGACCTGCAAGGCCTTCGCAATCTATTACAAACTCCTTCACGCAGCCCTAACCAGGGGCTGAGGTGATTTCGTGCTCATAAGGTAGCAATCTGCACTATTTCCCCAAGTTACACTTCAAATCTTACTTATCTTCTTATAACTATTAGTTAACTTCACGTAAACAAATAATTTATCTTATATTCACTTAATCAACACAATCATATAAGTTCAAGCACCATATAAGTAGTGAAATTGCAATTTATACCCAATACATTCAAAGCACAAAACAGGAAAAAGATACACAGAAATGATATGAAACTTCTCTTTATTACTTTTCCAATGGTTATAGACTCGACCTGCCCTGCGCACTCAGCTGCAGGGGTCTGCGTACTCAACTGCAGACTACTAGGCCCCTGCACACTCAACTGGAAAGCCTTTTCCTACTCTACGACCCAAAGACTCAACTCTACACTTAGATCTTTTGCTATGCTTCTATTCTGTTAACACCCAAGTTGTTCCCTTTGACTCTAAGGGAATACGGCCGGGGTAACCACTAACCAATCTTTGGACTACAGCTTCTAGCCTAGCTGTAATCAGAGAGGGCTCTCTCTTTATGATTTGTCACTGTTCTAATGGAGTTTTTAGGCTATTTATGAAGTGAATGTTTGATTGTCTTTTATGTTTGGTTGGGAGGATGATTCTGATATCTTTTAGAGTGTTATCTGCAGGTGAAACTAATCCATTGGGCAATGGGGTCTGTAGCTGTTGCTTTCTTGAGATCCTGGATTAAGTGTTGCTGGGATTACAGGGCCTGTATGTATTTCATAAAACAAACTGTAAATTTGTGAGGGTGAAGTGAAAAACAACTAGCAGAGAGCATTTAAGAATTCTTTACTGAGCTGGGTAGTGGGAGAGAGGTCTATTACTTAGGAGCAATTACTTGAATTCCTAAAACAAATAGATTACTGTGATGATATGGTGTGAAAAGGTAGCACTTAAGAATTACTCTTCCGTTACCATAACTGAAGAAAAACATACGAAATAGCTTAGATTGAGCTCAGGGTAATCAATGATTAAGTCCTGAGACTAGTCTTTTTCCTTGCTACTTAGATATTGAGTACATGGAAGACATGAAAGATATATGTAAGTATAATGAACATATATATAACAAAGAGTAACAAGAAAACTTATTGAGCCATGGAATACACAGGAATCCTGCAACTTTCAGCCATACACCAGCCAGACATCAGAAACACAATGCTTTTGGAAACCCATCATCTTTGTATTAGTTGTCTGAAGATTTACAATAGAGGAATAACAGAATAGATATCAAGAGATTTCTTACATCTGGAGTCCAACCCCTTCTAACAAATGCGAGGGGAAATATATAGAATTTTTTTACAAAATATCTCAGGCATTGAGTCATCTGAGAGCGAAAATATCTGCTTTTACTCGTACAGGGCTTGCAGATGAGAAGTTAATACAATCTTTAATGAGTTAAAAAGGATCTTAACTCCTGACAGAGAAAATTTGACCTTTGAGGCTCACGGAGTCGGTTGAGCGCTTGGCATAACTACTGAATGACGTGGCATGTGCAGCTGTAACTTTCTGTGTCTTCTCGGTCCTGCCACCTGTGCCTGCTGAGATTGCTGTTGTGGCCTGAGTACCTGTGTTGAGTTGGCTCAGCCTCTGTCTTCATACCTGCTGATGTGTCTTTGTCCTGCTGTGTATGAGATTCAAACTGTTTGTTGAGTAAAAAACCGTGATTACTGACTTTGGTTCAACAGTAATTGAATCAATTCCTGCCATGTATCTGGTGGAGGCAACTGATGCTTCAAAATTGACCCTATGGTCTCATCAGTGTCTGTATACTTATAGAAGTGAGGGGGCTCATCAAATAAATGTTCAACTTCGTTTCTAATAAAGAATAAATTATCTACTCTATCAAAAAGAATTTTCCCTGTTACTGGGCCTACCTCTGCAGATGTACTAGGTGCTTTTGCAATCTGTGTAGCTGCAAAACTACTTACTTTCTTAACATATTTCTCATGGGAGAGTAATTTTCCTGAAGGATCTAATATGCTGGGGAGCCCCCTGTCCTGCAAGGCCATAAACCTGTTTTGAAACTTGTTGATATCAGCTTGCATATCCTGGATTCTTCTGTCGAGGGTCTGAATCAGGCTTCTCATTGTCAGGACTCTTTTGATTAAGGAGATAGTCTCAGTCCTGTTTCCAATCCCCATTCTTACCAGCTGGGAATTTGTTCTGTAGTTCAGTACTTCTATCATCTTGGGGGCAATCTCAGGCATATTGCCTAGAGATGCCCTTGCTCTCTGCATTTCTTTTCTTGCTCTGCCTATGAGTGCCACTTGCTCATATATGGCCTCAATATATTCCCACTGGTTTGTTATTGACTGGCCAATGGTGGTCCAGATGACCTTTTTGAGCTCTGCTGTGACTTTATCCAATGTGAGCTCTTTCTCTAGCTCAGCAATCTTCTTTTTTAGGGCTTTTACCTCCCTTTCCCTCTCAGCCACATTTTGCTTTGATTTGTCATATTTCTCATTTATTTTTGCCAGGCTATCCTGGGCTTGGCTTAGCTCAGACATCTGGGACTCTAGTACCTGTATTTCCTTCCTCAGCTTTTGCATGTCTAGGCTTTCGGCCTGCTCTGTTGTTGGTGCTGTGGTGGTTGGTGCTGTGGTGGTTGGAGCTTCTTGTTGCACTTGTTGGCTGGGAGGGGCAGTGCCTTGAGGGGTTTCCTCAAGATTTATTGTTTCTGGGGGTGGCCGAGAGGACTGCCCTGCCTCCTTCTGCTGCAATGCTGCTTCCAATGTGGCTTCTGATTCCTGCAACTTTTCCTGTGTTTGGATGAGCTCCTTGTATAATGTCATTAGTAAGGCAGCTGCATCCTTTTCTTGCCTCTGCTGGGCAACCTCATCTGTTTGTGGGTGGAGAGTTGGTGGGATTTTCAATTTCTTCTTTATTGCTGCCATATCAGCATCCCTCAGCTTGAGGACTTGTTGTATATCCTTGACATCATTGGGGTCATGCCCAAAGTCTAATATTATTTCCTCTAAGGCCTTAATCCTGTTATCCTTAGCTTGAGAGGAAGCCTTCTCCAACTCAAGCTGTGCTGCAATATTATTCAGGCTATTCTACAGCCTGTAGTTGACTAAGGTCTTATCTACCAAGGTGGCATAGACCATCTCACCCGTCTGTTTGTGGAGCTCAATCTGATCCATCGGGTGGATGTCTTTTGACAGGACCTCCAGATTGGTCCTGATGTAGTTCTGCAGTTGTTTGTGGTTGCTCACTGTTGGAGTGAAGTGGCTCATTGTCATCTTTCCTTCCTGCACATCAAATGCAGACATGGAGCCCTCTATTGGTTTGCAGGTGCCATGTTTAGCAGGTGATTGTAGAGCCGAATCTTTATTGGCTCACTCCTTCTTTTGGCATCTTTGAACTGTTGTTTTATGCTTGCACCTGTTCCCTGTTGCTGCCCTGAGGAGCTCACTTCTCCCAATGCTGCCCTGTCTTGCTCCTGTTGCAAGGAGCTGGCAGAGGCCTCCATGCTTGGAATTTCCTCCTCTGAGAAGGGATTTAATCTTTGCCTCTTCTCTATTGTTTCAGTGAGGGGAGTCTCCCTTTCTCTCTTTCTGCTAATGTCCTCCCTTTGAGGGGTCTGGAGGAAAGAGGAATCAACCCTAGAGTCTTGCCTTGGAGGTGCCACTGGTGCTGTTTGTTCTTGGGTGGCCATCTGGGCCTCTCCTTTTTGCTTTTCCTAATCTTGTTGGTCTGCTTGTTGATGTTCCTGCTGGGGCTGCTGTTGTTGATCCTGTTGGCCCTGTTGGCCCTGTGGTTCTTCCATGACTTTATCCTTGCTTTTGCTCTGCCCTTGATCGGTGGTTTCCACTGCCTCTTGCTGTGTTGCAGAAGATGAAACAGTTGCTCCTGTTTGAGGCTTCGGCAGAGAGAGCACCTGAGAAGGACATTCTAAGTCAGCCATTTTTAACAAATGCCTTCTAGCTCTTTCAACTAGCTCTTCTTGAGTCATAGGCTCTTCTAGTGTGTTTCTTCTCCACTTTGGTTGATTGGCATGTCTTTGAATGTGGAGCATGCTCTCATGCTCATAGCTAGAGAGCTTTCATTTCTGCCTTTTCAAGGATATAAAGTTATTTGGGTCATAAGGCTTCCAAAGGAAACTTTGTTTTAGGCCAAGGCCTTCTAACATCCTGTCTGCCTCTTTCCATCCTTCTCTTTTGTTTAGGATAAAGTGGCCAAGTTGGTTTCTCACTTTGAGCTATGCCTTTTTACCCCGTCCTGCAAAGTGACCCTGATCGGCATTGCCAAATTGCCTGAAATATTCTAAGGCAAAGAGCCTCATAGGCACATACCTAGGCAATTTGTATGGGCGCAGCTCACACCCATATATTCTGATCACAGTGAAATGTTGGTAGAAGTACCAATCCCCTATACAGTAGGCACTGGATAGCTGCAGAATCCTCTGCATCTCATCAGATAGTCTTGGAGGGGGTGAAGTTACAAAGAGAGACATAGCTGGATGAATGAACAGGTCTATGAACTCAGAGTAAGTGTATGGAGAGTATGTGAGGATGTGGAAGACTGAGGTCCAGTATACCACTGACCTAGGGTTGCCTGCTGCATCAGTTCTCTTGATCTCAAAGGAGAACTTCTCATGTTGGTAGTATAGAATGAGATGATAGATGTATGAGGTGTATCTGAACACCTTCTCTCTGGACAAGTGCAAAAATTGCTCATGTATTTTGTCTGAGATATATGTAGCATAATCATAACAAATGGGGGCCTTACAGGGGGAAAACATTGTCATCATCACTAATACAGTTTCCTCAATAAACTCCATTGATTTGTATCCAAAAACTGAGCTTATCATGTATGCCAGGTCCATACCCAGCTGATTTAGGTAGCCATCAAAAATGGGAGGGTGCAGCACTGTGTCAGAGTTTATGATAAACAATTGATTCAGCTTTAGGATCTGTGCTTCTGTTAGTACCTTGGCTCCTTGGTTGATCAGGTCTAGCAGAGACAAAGGAACCAATTCCTTCTGGGTTTTGAACTGGAGCATTTCCCTGATGGCCTCAGGGGTTGTATAAAACACTACTGCACCTTCAGGGTTGAGCACAGCCCTGTGCATGGGGTCATAGCAGACAGCACATAAATGAATGAGGTCAGGGAACTGGTTGACCTGAGGCAGTTTGAAGATTGGGAGGGAGGACTCCCAAATGCCTAGAATATCTGTTCCATCTCTATGTCTGGCTCTGAGCTCATTTAATAGATGAATGTGGAATGTGCATTTGGATGGGCAGTCCTCTGAGATTTGGTAATCAAGGTCTGCCAAATCTTGCGACTCCAGCTCTCTCTGGGGAGCATTCAGGGGAGTAACATTGAGGGCTACTGATGCCTTAGGAGTATCCATGCTTGCTTGAATGCTTATTGGTAAATAAAGAATGTGTTATCTGAGAAAGAAGGTTTTCAGAGGAATGCAGGGTTGCAGAAGAGGTTTACAGCAATTGAAATACTGATTGGCACTTTGTGAAGGCTATTCACAGTGTTTAGCAGACCTCCTTTGATAATTTAGGAATAGGTTATGTGCTATGGTTCACGACTGCGCGAACAGAGAAGGGTTCTCCCTGAATTTTTAGTGTGAAATGGCTCTGCTAGTAGATTTCGACCATTAATTCTCTGAGGGGGAGTTGAATATGTTTGTTTTTGTGGTGAATTCTTCAGCTTGTGCCGTGTTTGGGTATTCTTTACAATTGACTGTGAATAAACCAGGTTGCAAGGAGGTTCATGGGCAAATACCTGTTTTAACAAGTTGCTCAGGATGAAACAGCAGTTGGGTGCGCGCTTTAAACTTCTGCGGATGGTCTGGAGTTGGCTGGTAAACTTTTCGTCGTAATATGCATGCAGAAAGAGCAGAGGTTCCTTTTACCAAAAATGATAAAAAAGCGAAAAATTGTGAAAATATGGCCTTTTTTGGTTTATTGGCGCACTTTTTGAGTGACGTCACCATGACGTCAGCAGGTGGGTCTGGGTCGGATGACGTCAGCAGAACGTCATCAGGTGACGTGGCAGCCTGGGACCTGTCCACGGGGGCGCTGAGGTGGCGGCCAGGTGGACCAATGGAGGGCAGTGTGCATGGTCGTGGCGTTGACGTAGGCGCCAGCGGGGTGGGGACGCGGGCGGACAGGTGTCGCCATATCGGGCCCCCTCCTGTACGGCAAGGAATCTGTCAGAGGGGGCTCCGATGGAATTTGGGGGCTACGCGTGTCCCTGCGTGATGTAATCGTCTGACAAATATCGGAAGGTATCTGTCGGACATCGGGGGCCTTCCGAAATCCATGAGAACCGTTGATCTGCAGGTGCGCGATCTGACAGCTGTCGGGCAGGGAATCTGCACAGCGGATAACTTGAATATTTTTTAACGGTCGGATGTCGGGCCCCTCCGAAATTCATGAGAACCGTCGATCTGGCAAAGCCGTGATCGGACAGTTATCGGGTCAACAAGCTGCACGGAGGCTAATAGTCAACGGGCGGATTATAATATAATATTTATCGGCAAGTACGCCCGGCGGGACCCTTCGGTTTATGAATGATTTTCAATAGTTTTTGATGATTTTCTTTAATAAAATCATATTTGCTTGGTGACATTAGGAAAAGGCAAAAGAAAAGGTTTTTTATGCAATTTTTCACAAAAGGCATATGAAGGGCAAAACTTTAGGATAAGCGGGTTTTAATGGATTTATATGGAAAAAAGGCGCATATTGGCTCCCGACCTTAGGATAAGGCGGGGTAGGTGGGTTTCATCATATTTTTTCCTTTTAGTGGTATAAGGGTGCTCAAAAGGGTTTCTCCAAGGGGTTTTTTAGGCAAAAATGGAGAGTTGACTAGGTAGATAGGCTCCGATGGAGACAAGGGGTTAGGCTTGGGTTCTTGACCTTAACCAGATGTTAATTCAATGCCCTGGGGGTGGAAATTATGGCTATAATGCCAAGGAAGGGATATTTATACATTGTTTGGGGTTTATACACCATGGTGTTATAATAATAGGGGAAGTGAAGTATAGGGAGCTAGATACTAGAGTTAGAGGTTAATGAGGGGGGGAAATGTGAATGAAGACCAATACAATTAAGTTTTCTTGAAAACAACTTAGTGTAAAGAGTAGATCAAAATGAAAAGAACTTTACACAAGAAATGTGGCTTCTAAAGGCCATAAGAACCCACATAAAGCTTTGAGTATCCCTTATGATCATACCTGGTGCAGGGGTGTTAGTTATGAGTGGTAAACAAAGGGAGAGAGGAGAGTTAGGCATGCTCCACTGTGTTGTTTTGCCTGTACTTCCTTAGCAAAGTTGATCTTGGAAAAAACATCATTTCTGCAACCCCATCTACCTACCCAACTATTTTTCCTAGCATTTTTATTTCTTCTTGGTGGGTGCACTTGGACTTGCAAACCCCTTGAGTGCCTTTTCTTTTTCATTGGCTTTTTGCATTTACTTTGCTATCTAGCACTACCCTTATTTCTCCCAAGGCCCTAGATTAAGCAGTTGGGAACCTCATTTTCTCTGCCTAACTACTGATCTGCCAAGATTAAACAGTTTGGACAAATTTCTTTCTCTATTCTAGAACATAAATTGAAAACATGGCATGACCCAGATTAGACAGTTGGGCCATCCATAAAATTTTAACAGGCCTGAAGGCATGCACACACCTTGGTTTCTTTTGCAAATATGGAACCTTTGTAGCAGCAAAGTGGAGCATATTTGGCATTTGAATTTTGCCAATCATGAAATATGAAACCTATTGGTATAGGTAAACAACAGGAAGAAACGAAACCATTCTACCTGTTAAATTAGCGTCACCAATGGCAAACACGACAAACAGGTATGCCTAACGACCCATCTTCATTCTTTCATTCCTTGCAATATAATTCTCAATAATACATAGGAGCTACATGGCAGAACGAACCACCTTTTCCTAATTGGTCACCACAAGCATTCTCTATGCCATCTTGGTCCAATCAATCAAATCAAAACAATAGTTTTCCAAATTCCTCTTACTTTCCACCATTCTGGCAAAACAATACATATTCATCCCAATGGCCACCCTCCACTTCACAAAACCAGAACTGGAAGTCAAGCTGGCAAATACCTACAAACCAGCCAGCAGGAACAATCCCCCTACCTCAACCTACACTACCAGCACCTTACATAGTGTAGCAGAACCCTCAACCCAATCTACAACCACAACTCCCAACCCAACCCAACCCGAATCCCAACAATAGACCAGTCCAATTGGTACAAATTATTGAAGGATCGGAGCCAGAAACTGAGTTGAGGGAGTGTAATGAAATCAAATTGAGGTTTAGACGGATAATTGAGTCAGAGGGGGATAAACATATACAATTAGAAGAAAAGTTACCTGTAGAACAAACACCTCAAATGGAGAATATTATTAAACAGAAAAGCCACGATCAAACTATTACCTCTTCTCCACCATTCCTAGAAAGGTTGATTATACTTCGCCCAATAAAATATCCTGATTTCGATCTTCTGGGAGAATTAAAAAATATTTGTGTAAAAATACCCCTCCTCCAAGCTATTCAGGACATTCCAATCTATGCAAAAACTATTAAGGAATTGTGTACTAAAAAGCCTAAGAGGAAAATAAAAACAACACCAACTGTCCACATAGTCAGAACTTTGTCTGATTTATTATCAGGCAAAGAAACACCGGTGAAATATGAGGACCTAGGAAACCCTATAGTCACAGTTCAAATAAATGGATGTTCCTTTCCCAATGCATTAGTTGATCTAAGAGCAGCCATTAATATTCTCACAACCATTTATTTGACCAATCGGTTGTCAAACCAGAAGGGACATTACAGGATGTAATGGTGTCTGTAAATTCTTGGGAATACCTATTGGGTCTTGAAAATATCATTCATTTCCATTACACTTTCATGATTATGTCCATTATATCACCTCTATTTCACCTCCATTTCACTACTATGTCACCACATTCATCCCACTTTCATTATCATTGGGCGACATTTATGTTTTTCTAAACATTATTAATTCTTAGCCTTTTTAAGTGAATTTGTGGTTAAAAATTAGAAATAATGTGCATATGCTTATACCTAACAAATGGGTTGAGATTGTTGACATGTGTAGGTCAAAAGGAGACTTCTAGAAGACCTTTATGTGGCACCCTATGGCCAAATTCGAATTTGAGTGGAGAGAATCATGGGATCGTGAGGATATGTGTCACATCTCCTCATTGTATTGAAACTCTAAGAAGACATGTGTCTTATCAGTTCCTATTTTGATTAGGACTCTAGAGGTAGAAGGAGAGATTCATGGACTCTCATTAAAGAGATGGCTTCTCATCTTTTTGTATAAATAGGAGATCTCTCTCCTTCATTTGTTAGCTTAGCTTGTCTTTTTAGTTCTTTAGCTTGGAGTTTGTAGTTCTTTCTTGATGGCTTTGGAAAGCTTTGGAGAGCTTTGTTGTACTTTGTAATTTTGAAGAATTTGGAATAAAGCTTTGATGTTCTCCACATGGAAGGAGATGTGAAGTAGATGTCATGGAACATATTAGAATGTAAGGTAGAGTAGATTTTGATTTGTAGTTTTGCTTTGATTTCATTCAAGTATGTCATTTTATTGCTTTCAAAGCTTATATTTTCCATTCATGCAATTTTAATTCATGCAGATGTGTTCAACCGGTTGACTGTAGATTATTTTTTCTTTACATGTTCTTGTATTTTCTTATTATTTTTTGCTCGAGCTTGTTAATGTAGTTTTTGCATCAAGTAGTGATCTGAGATTTGCTTCTCTGTTGAGCTTTTTAGCTTTTAAATTTCAGTTGTTATGCTTTGATTCTAGTGAGATTTGTTTGCTGCTATTAGCTAGTTTAGACATGAAGTTCTTCATGTTATTTGACGTTATCTCTGATGCCATGGCTTAACCCGAGAGGTTAATTGGCGAGCTATCAGATTATAAGTGAAGTAATTTGATTTTTCTTTCATTAATATGCAAGTAGGTAATTTAGATATCAATTCTTCATATTATTTGATGTTATCTCCAGGTGCCATGGCTTAACCCGAGAAGTTAATTGGCGAGCTATCGGATTATAAGTGAAGTAATTTGATTTTGCTTTCATTAATTTGCAAGTAGATAATTTAGATATCAATTCTTCATGCTATTTGACGTCATCTTCGGTGCCAGCTTAACCCGAGAAGTTAATTGGCGAGCTATCGGATTATAAGTGAAGTAATTTGATTTTACTTTCATTAGTTTGCAATTTTTGGTTTTGAGTGCAGTAGTTTAGATTTTATGTCTGTAATTAGATGGACAGTAGAGATAATAACTTCATGACCAATACTTCACCTTTAGCTTGATTTATGTAGCTGCATGTTCACACTTTTGTTCAAGTTCTGATTTTATAGATATCATGTTTTGAGATCTTTGAAGAGCTAAGTTTGGAAATTACCACAAGAGGCATAAACCTTGTCTTCAATTCTACATCCATACTTGATCTTTAAAAGTATTCTTAAAACTTTAGACTATGATTTCCATTTGCAGTAAACACTTAAGGGGACCAACAAGAACAAAAACACCAAAACAACATAAACTATAAAACAATGAAGTAAGAAAAAGGTTAACTAATCACATATGGTACACCACACTTCATCAGTTTACGATACCCGAATTGATAATTTATGTAGAGCAATTTAAGACGTTAAATTGACTAGACATTTTGGCGCCTTTGCCGGGGAAGTGTAATTAGGAAACCTTATTTATTACATCTAAAAAAAAATTAATAATTTCTTGAATATGCTCTCCTCCTGCAGTTTGTGTGATTTGAAGGATTAGAAAAAGAATTGTTATGTAAAAAAAAAAAGGAAATAAGAGAAGGGGGACAAAATAAACTTCATCATTTCATTTGATTCAAAAAAAATAAATTGAAACCCAACTTCTTTGATAGGTTCATCTGTCCAAGATTGACTGGTTATGGTTTGTAGTGGCTGTCAAAACACTGTGTCCTGTTTTAATAAGATTTTGCAAATTAGTTGCGAATGCAGCCTGATTCTGCAGCTCACTATAAATTCCATAGCTAATTCCAAGGTTTAGCAGGTTACAGGCATCCAATGAAGAAATCAAACACATGGGCATCTCCGGAATTGTTCTGACATGGATCATATCCTAGTCACCCAGCTCAGATTGATAAAAAATCAGCCCAAGACCTCAGTCAAAATCCTGTTTTTAGAATGTTTACCTTGAAGGCTTTGCTGCCTGAAATTGAAAATCATTAATCATTTTTATAAAATTTCACAATTTCAGAGAAAAAAGAAGGAAACAACCTATGGCTATTTCCAATCCTAGTTTCCACTATGGCCTCAATAGAAACTTGCATTCTTTGTGGTAATTTTGGTACTGATATTAGATGTTGATTTGGGTACAAGTGCCATTTTTCCCATGGTGAAAAGGAGATTGGGAAGGTAAATGTAGCAACACACAATCTCAAAGATGACCCGGCAATAAGACCTTTTGGCAGTAGGTTCCCAATTGGTGGCATAGATGGAAAGCCTAGAGGTCATCCTGGCTATCGTGAGGTTACTCCTCCTAGTATGGCACCTGTAGCTACATTTGGTGCGTTAGCAACCGCAAGAAAAATAATAAATAGCGATGCTGCACTTGTTGGTGTTTTAATTTGGAAAGGTGATGTAAACTCTAAGTAAATTTGTCATTTAACTGGTGCAAAATTGGTTATAAGAGACCGTGAGTCTGATACTAACCTGAAGAATATTAAGTGGGAAAGCAATTTTGATTAGATAAAGGAAGCCGGTGCCTGGGTTTGTTAACTGATCGTGCACACGAGTACTACATTGACTATAAAGTAGATTTCATTTACTACAAACAATTTCAAAACCACAACCATTAGGAATCAATAAGCATAAACAACAAACTTGCAAATGAAATTCAACCACAACAATTTAGGAAAAACGCAAAAAAGGAAAAACGTTAAACTTTAACTGCACGATTCGGCCAAATGGAGATGAATTTGGGAAAAATAAAAAATGGGTTTTTTCGGCAATAGGGTCAATTAGATAACCCAAAAGTCGTTTTGAGAAATTCGGGTGGCTTGAGAGAATTTATCGGTTCTCTGAAGCCTCTTTTTTCCTGTCACGTGAAGAAAAATAGATTTGAATTAATGAACATGCTGTTGATTTAACATGGCTTGAGGGAAATTTGGTTAGAAGATTAATTATGACTGCTTCTTTAACTCATACTTCACTATTACTTCAGATTAACACTTGTTTAACAGCAAGACGTATTGACTACGACTCTTCCAAACTGATTTGTTTTAACGACTGATTACATTACGTATCCAAAAATCACACGACTCTTTTCATTGAATTATTTCCACGTTGCAGAGATTGGATTAGGTCCGCTATGTTGTTCCATTTTTAACTCAGACTCCACCACGTCTCCTGCCATGCCTCATGCCTTCCATTTTTAATTCATACTTTGTGGATGCCGTGGCCTATTTGGTTGAATCTCTTGCAACTCTATCTCTGTATATGGATGAGTTTGTGAGTGTTGGAAACTATAGAGGAGCTGATTTCCTTGGAGCATTTCAAAATTATTCTCGTTGTATGGAGGAGCTGGTTTCCATGACTATCATCATCAATTGAAGCCCGAGAATTGCTCATCGACTTTCACATACATGGACTAGTTATTTGGACTGATAAAGGGTACCTATGTATCAATTAGTTGAAGGAAGAGAACATCACGAACATGCCTAGGTCACTCTCACTTAGTTCCAGAAATGAGTTTTGTGCAAATTTGTGTAGATGAGTAGCTCCTTGGGTAATTGTTAATGCTGATCTCAAACATTTTTTTATGTTAGGTCAGAAATAATCTCTAAATCCACCCATATGCACTTCTTTGAATTCTATTTCATGTGGTTTGCGGGTTGAGTGAAGTAAACAATGGGATGTAAAGTTTTCAGTGATTGATACTTCTATTGCAGTAGTAACAGAACTACCAAAGCATGGAGAAAGGTGGTTCAAAAACATTGCCACACTTGTCACATTGCTGTCAAGTTTGTTGGTTGTCGAATCCTTTGTTGAGTATCCTCCATTGGGTCGTTTTGCAGTCAGGGATATGCATCAGGCGGTTGCTGTAGAAGTCATCAAAGCTATTGAAAAGATCATACATTTCCATTACTCTGATATATTTTCATCACTAAAACTATTTTGCTTCATATGCCATTTACAAAGTTTTTATTTTCAGGTAGACAATGAAGAAAATTAAAAAAAATATAGCAGATCATGAATAATTGGTCTTGTGCACCAGCTGTGATCTTAGGCTCTCTCTCTCTTTTTGGTACTTGGTTGCAAAAAATATCTTTTTCAATAACTTAAATCACAAAACTAATGGTTGGCTGTCTTTTAGCTGTGGAATGCAGCCTGATTCCGCAGCTAACTGACAATTTTGCAACCATTTTCATACTTCTATAGGTTATAGGTGTCAAGAGACGAAACGAACCACATGGGTAGCTGGAAAAATTTCAGTACATGGATGGTGTCCTATCCATTTTATCCAAATCAATGAAAAAAAGACCCCAATTAAAGGGAAGTTAAGGTGTGTGTTATCACTAAGTTGCCACACTAAGTCGCCGCATGTCAAGAAAAAAACAATTTTGAACCAATGAAATGAATAAGTTATTTGCTTACTTTTCTGAAGGTATTGATTAATTTTGGACTGATGATGAAAGATGAATGGCTAAATTTTTATTCAAGATTTTTAGCTACAAAAATTGTGCACATTCCGCAGCTAAAGTCCAATTCTGCAACTAAACATCAATTTTTAACTGAAAAACCTCATTGTTCAAATCAGCCTAACTTTCTCATATGAAATTAGATTTTGATAATTCAAGTTTCATTGGAAATATCTCGACAAGATCTACACAATGAGAAATCCATAATTAGAGTTTGAAATAGTAAATAATGAAATAAATTGATGAAAAGAAACAACATTCGACTTGAGGCACTAATTCCAAAGCAGGTATAAATTATTTTGATTTTCCTTTGAGAACTTGTTTCATTAATACAAATTCTTAGTTTTGTGTGTAAATATCATAACTAGAGAGATTGACCATCTCTCTCCTTTGATAATCTTACATTCCATTGTAGAAGAAGTATTAGTTTTTTTTTTTTTTTTTTTTTTTTTTTTTTTTTTTTTTTTTTTTTTTTTTCAGGTTCCAGGAGGAAGGACAAATGACTACAAGTGAATGTTTTCTCTCTAAGAGACCAATTTGTTTCATAATAGGATGATAAAAAATAAAGAGGAAATATTCTAATGCAAAATCAGATCCAAATACTTGAAACTTTCAGATACCATTGTCTCCATCACATCCATACCTCATAATAAACCATTCACCTCATTTCACTTCATATTTTCCATTTACATTCACATACACTTTCCATCTCTTTTTGTCCATTCATAACCCACAAATAAAAGCAAGAGGCTCATTCACATGCTTATTTCCCATTGTCATTTCTACCCTCCATTGCCATCTTCCATTTCCATCTTTCATTTCCTATCATTTTCATTTCACAAATAAGCCTTGCTTTAATGCAAATTATTGAGTCCATAGTCCTTTGAGTCTAAGTTCTTTGTAAAAAATCCTTGAGGCTTGCATGCCTTAATGGAAAGTCCTCATGTTGACAAACAATGGGAATACATTAATGTCCCTTGTTCATCAGATCTTCTAGGTGACTTGACATCGGCAAAACTATTCATACCTAGCGAGATGTGTTTGGGCATCTTGACTCTCATTGTCATCAATGGCGAGAGTTCTCGTGTTGACTAGTGGCATCCATTAATGGCCACTAAGACAACAATTTCCTGCTATTTTCGACATCAAAACATCTTTCACATAGTAGAAATTGTGCCAATGAGTTTTGAAGACATGAAGACTATTATTCTCAACATTTTGGAGCAGATTTAACAAGTTTTAGTAGAAGCAATAAAAAGTCATCTTGACTTTTTATCCATGACTCTTCTTGTTCAACCACTTGAAGAAGAATATGATCAGAATTTTGTAGCCAACATACATACAACTCATCCATTCCAAATGGTAAGTTAAGGTACGCCATTTTCTAACTTTTGACCGTAGAATTCCATAAAAAGCTAGAATGATAATTGTTGGAAAAACATTTCTCTTCCTCATTTCATAAACTTGCCAATACCATCAGTTGGGGGGGGGGGAAATACATTCATATTCATATCTTTCCATGTCCATAACATATTCAAGAGCTCACATACTTCCAACATATATTAATTATTACATTGCTATTATGAGCATACAATGGCTTTTTGAAAAAGTGCTTAAAGGATAAATTGGATACAAACAAAATCATGGTTGTCACACA
>APFE030447423.1:228849-246832 GCA_000404065.3 Pinus taeda
ACCCTTTGTGTGCCTTTTCTTTTCCATTGGCTTTTTTCTTTCATTTCCTATCTAGCACTAACCTTATTCCTTCCAAGGCCCCAGATTAAGCAGTTGGGAACCTTAGTTTCTCTGCCTAACTACTGATCTGCCAAGATTAAACAGTTTGGATAGATTTCTTTCTTTATTCTACAACATAAATTGAAAACATGGCATGACCTAGATTACACTGTTAGGTCATCCATAAGAATTTTAATAGGCCTAAAGGCATGTACACACCTTGTCTTCTTTTGCAAATATGGAACCTTTGTAGCAACAAAGTGGAGCATATTTGGCACTTGAATTTTGCCAATCATGAAATATGAAACCTATTGGTATAGGTATCCAACATATTCCATCATCATTTCTTCCATTCTTTACAACTTAGAGCCGCGCTCTATTTATACAATCCCATGGTCCACGGACCATGGGTAGATCTCTAAAGCCGACATTACATTACAAAAATGTGGGTGGACAACCCTATGGCTCATTTACAAGCTCACGCTCCACGCCCACAAAATACAGAGTCTTTACATTAGATTTAGTCAAAATCCGGGCTTTGAACCCCAAAACTTCCCTTAGGGGATCCCGTGCCCAACACCACCATCCAAGGAACTTGGAGGCCCTCTTTTTATTAGATAAACAACAATATCTACAACAACTTCCCAAAATTGTAAAGGCAATCCTGCATGCAATATCATGCACCTTGCATGCTCCATGATTGTCCTGTTCATCCTTTCTGACACACCATTTTCTTGTGGTGTTCCTAGAACTGTCTTCTCTCTGCGAATTCCATTCTCTAAACAGTACCTATCAAACTCTTTGTTGCAATATTCACCTCCATTGTCTGATCTGAGACACTTCAACATTTTTCCTGTCTCATCTTCAACCAAATATTTCCATTTCTTGAAAGTATCAAATACATCAGATTTATTTTGAATACAATAAATCCAAGTTTTTCTGGTTGCATCATCAATAAAAGTAACATAATCATGAGAGTCACCAAGAGATGATACCTGAGAAGGTCCCCATACATGTGTATGCACAAGCTCTAATTTTTCGCTCTTCGTTTCTTTCCCAACTCTGAGGAATCTGACTCTCTTTTGTTTTCCATAAACACAATTCTCACAAAATTTTAAATCAACCTGCTTCAAAAATGGCAACAAATTTCTTGAGTGAATAGTCTACATCCCCTTCTCATTCATGTGCCCGAGCCTATGATGCCACAATTATGTATCTTCTCCTATAGAGGTTAAAGCATTAACATAATTAGAAATACCATTGCATAAATAAAATGTACCAACCATTTCTCCTTTTTCTATTACCAGGGCTCCTTTAGTGACCTTCCAAGTTTTATCTGTAAAATTAGTTACACAGCCTTCAACTCCCAACTTCCCTGTTGAAATCAGATTTTTCTTTAGATCTAGAACATGCCTTACCTCCTTCAATATCCATTGATTTCCATTTTACTATTTTATGGAAACTGTACCCATTCCAATGCTTTTACAGGGTTTATCATCACCCAATCGAACCTGTCCAAAATCTCCTTGAACATAATCATAAAAATGCTTCCTATTAGGTGTGGCATGGAATGAGTCCCCTGAATCTACCACCCAGGCATCAATAATATTTTGTAATGAAAGAATCAAAGAATATTGCGACACATCACCTGTCATATTCGCTTCATGATTTTTTTGTTGCTGCATGTCTCCTTCTTTTCCCTTCCGAGACTTACAGTCTTTCTTCAGGTGTCCTTTCTTCCCACATTTCCAGCACACTATCCCTAATCTAGACTTGGATCTTCCTTTCCTTGTCTTACTGCGATATCCTGGGCTCTTTCCTCTTTCCATTTTTCTTCCCCTAGACTCTACAGTCAAAGCATTACCCGATGTATCACCGGAGCTTTTCTGTCACATTTCCTCACTAAGGATTGCATCAACAACATCATCAAACTTTAAATTACTAGATCGAGAGAAAAATTTACTAATGGCCACAACTAAACCATTCCAACTTTTTGGCAGTGAGCACATCAATAACAGAGCCCTAAATTCATCATCAAAAGTTACCCCTACAAAAGTTAAATGACTGGTAACTGTATTAAATTCATTTAAATGATCAGCAACATATCCACCTTCTAACATCTTCATATTAAATAAATTCTTCATAAGAAATACCTTATTTGAGGCTGCGGGTTTTTCATACAATTTGGCCAATGCCGACATTAAACCCTTTGTTGTTGTTTCCTTTGAAATATTAAAGGCTACCAATGCTGCTAGGCATAGCCATATTGTTCCAAGTGCCTTTCTGTCAAGAATATCCCATTCTGTGTTTGTCATGCTCGTTGTCTTCTTTATCTTTCTGCTCAATGGTAGGTACATATCTTTCTGATATAGATAATCTTCCATTTGCATCTTCCATAGCTGGTTGTTTTGGAAATTAATTTTTTTGACCCTAAACCTACCATCTTCTGCCATTGCTCCCACTCGAACTAGGAACCCTTCTCTCCTACGGGTTTATCAGCCAAATAGACCTTGGGCTCTGATACACATTGTTAGAAAATTATCTATTACAGAGCAATGGAATAGATAAAATATTGCAGAAATATAAACACATAAAACACATAAAACAAGAGAGACACGGATATACGTGGTTCACCCAATTTGGGCTACATCCACGGAGAAATAGCCAGTCCTTCCTTTTATATTATGCATCAGAATGAAGAGATACAACCTACAACATATCCACTATAGTACCATCTTTGCTCTCACACAATATCCTCTCTCTTTCTCACTCAGAATATAGATCTACATAGACACAATACAATTCCCTCATATATAGTGAGGGGTTACCTTCTAGGGAAAAAACCCTAAATTAAACATAACTTCTACCATCAGATGTCTGCCTAATGAATGGCCTAGATTGACTACGAAATTACAACATTTTATAGGGCAAATTTACATCTATTTTTAGCTTCGGGGGCGCTGCCCCCGATCCCCTGTTAGGGGGGGGGGGGCTTCCAAAGATTGCAGCCGCCGCCCTTGGACCCCCCTTGCAGTGTACATTTTACGGGCAGCATTTCTGCCACATTACGAACTGGGGTCCAATGTGGCAATACCTCTAAATAAAGAAGATAATCAGGCTCCACACCCAACACCTTAGCTCATGGAATTATTTAGTCTTATCATCATAAGACCATTTTTTTAAATATTTATTCTTGAAATATCTCTGGAACAATTCCAAAGTAATCGATTGCTCATCAATAACATGCACCGCATTTATTTCTTCCCACCACAAGGTAGCCTTTCCTTATAACTAGTAAATGGCTAGTTGGGATTTTAAATTTTCATCATAATCATAGCTTTGAAAGTACTTGGTTATACTTATTAACCAAGATTGTATTGATTCCTTAACTTCACCATCATAGCTTGGAGGCTTAATATTCTTAAATTCACCTTGCAATTCAACTTTCCATTTCTTTTCCTTTTTGCGTCTGTCACTATCTGATGTGTCTCCAGACTCCTTTTCTTGCATTTTCTGATTCCCCTCTAATTCATGTGTTTGACTTTCTTCTAGTATTGTATCCCTCTCCTTATGTGAGATTCTTTTCTATTACCATTTTCAAAACTAGGTTTAGAATTCTGATGGTTCTATTTATCTTTCAAGCTCTTCATAATGTGTTCTTATTCACGTATTAAACATTCATTTTCAGTCCAAAGGGTTTCCATTTCTGACTGGAGCTACTGGATTGTTTTCATAATTGCTGCAATCTTGTTACAATATTCATTCTCCAGATGAATTCATAGCTCAGGATTAGTCCCTTCTACAAGTATTGATTCAAGCTCAGTACTGTGTCTTGCTGATGGTGTGAAAGCAACTCCACCTCTTCTTTATCACGTGCTCAAAATTAGGCTCAAAAATCAAAGTGTCAAAATCTTGATAGAATTAGCTTTAGATCGAAGAGCTCATCATTATGATTCCAATGTTGCGAATGGCACTCAAATTTGAGCTCATATGCAGAAGTTATAAAAAGTCAAAGTTTAGGTTTTACTTGCTCACATGGCAGGATTGGATGATGTGGTAGCTTTCATCAAAGAATTGGGATGCACCAAGCGGCAGACCACCATTGGTCCCTACATTTCTTAAATCGCATATTGGAGGCAGGTCGACATTAAAAATTAGCCCCAGATCAAGCGATGGTACGATGCCAGAATCATAATTGCACATTGGCAAAGGGAGGTGTTACAGATTCGGCCCCAACAGGTTTGGGTTGCAATGCGATATCACAAAATCATATCGCAATAGGACATGTCTCACATATGCATAAGACCATTCATTTTTCGCTAATTATGATATCTCGGATGCGATAAGGTTATAGGCTACAGTTAATGTCCCGTCGGGTCTGCCGTATCACAATCACACATCGCCAGCCTTGTTCATAGACCATAAGTCCATAGGACTCTACCATTTGTGATTTACGATAAGATAGTCGGTGCCAACAGATTATGGCCCACTGCGCTGCAAAATTTTTGCCGAGTTAGCGCATTTTTGGGGCTAATTTGTAGCATCACGCTGTAAATGGGGCAATTTCTAGAGAGAATAATGGGAAAACAAGGGGAAGTCATAACTTCTTTAGTTTTTCACCAAATTGGATAAGAAAAGAGGAAAATTAGCCATTTTTTATCATTCTAAACTAAATGGAGTAGTTTTCAGAAGAATTTGAGTATTGTAAACACATATTTTTACACTTTTGACCATAATAGAGAGGCCCAATCCATTGGAAGCTGGACCAAGGAGACGTAGGCCAGGAGGGCTGAACTCCTTTATCATGTGCTTATTGTAATTTGTTTTTGATGATGTTCTATACATCTTTATGTTACTGTTCAATTTCTGATTTATGTTAAATTGCTCATAAAATTAACATAAAAACTCTTCATTTCACTTGCAACAATTGATGAATCCTTAAGCACAATGAAAGCATTTTGTTTATAATCTAAGGAAGATCATAGCACTGCAAACTACTATTCTAAATCAAATCAAATTTGGTATCAGAGCACTAGGTTTTGCTTTGTGAAAGAAGGATTTAATTGTTTGCAAGTTTATGTCATTCTTGCAAGGTTAAAACTCAAAAGAGGTGAAGGAAAGTTGGTTGGAAGCCCTGAAGTTGGGTCAAGAGGAAGAAGAGAAAGGTTGCAACAATCTCCAACACTAGTTCAACCTCAAGTTGTAGTTGAGACTCCAGAGATCATGTCTCATGAAGGAGAACCTACAAACATGATAGAATATAAGAAGACCTTCAGAAAGGCTTTCTTTGATATGAGAGAGATGGCGAAGGCCCTGTATGAAGAGAGGAATACCGGGTTGCAAGGCGAAAGTTCCAAACCTCCCAAAGGATAAGGGTCTTCAAGAGTAGGTAATGGAAATGGAGACAAACCTCTAGCCTCTCCACCATCTTCTTCATCTTCTTCTTCACAAGCATCTTCACCATCTTCCACTAACACAACCCTTACTCATACTCATCATCATACATCAAAAGGAACTAGTAAATCATATTTTTTAAAACTTGATGCTAAATTCGAGTTGCCCATGTATAATGGTGAAGTGAATGAAAAGAAGCTTGATAATTGGATTCATTAGTTGGAGGTCTATTGCAGGATTCAAAACCTTCAAGGGGATGACATAAAGATTTAGTTAGCTTCCTTAAGAATGGAGGGTGCAACATTTGTATGGTGGGAATCAAAGACACAAGAGGAGATTAAAAAACATGGTAAGATATCTATTTCTTGGAATGATTTCATTGTTGAAATCAAAAGACAATTCTACCCTCTATGTTATATGCAAAAGGCCATCATGAATTGGCAAAAAATTTTAGAGAGCTTAAAGGTCAAAATGTCCAAGATTACACCCAAGAATTCAGAAAAAGGTCTTTGATGTTAGGTGTAGATTTGAAATCACAAGATACTTTACTGAAATATATAGGGGGTTTACATAGTTACCTTAGGCATACTATATTAATGTTTAATCCCAGTAATCTAGATGATGTGTGTGTGCAAGCCACTCATCTTGAGGCAAGAGGGAAAAACACCCCAGTAGAAGGTAGTAAAAAGTCGTTTAAGGAAGAGAAAGAAAATGGTTTCAAGGGAAAGAAAAATGCATCCATTAAACAGGAAGGAGAGAAAACAATATGTAAACATTGTTCCAGAGAGGATCACAATGAATCTCACTGTTGAAAGCTTCAAATTCAACAACAAAGGAAAATAAAAGACAACTGCAATCACTCAAGAAGAGGATTTGGGATCCGAAACAGGCTATGAAACAAAAATCATAGCCATGGGGTTTCGAGGAAAGGAATCCATTGCCGGCACTAGTTCTTCAAACTCACATAATGAAACTCCAAATGAAAAGAGGAGAATAGAAGTGTTTCACATAAGGGTGATATCGAAACATAACAAGATTGATACACTGTTTGATAGCGACTCTCAAGCCAATCTTATCTGAGAAAACATTGTCAAGAGTTTAAATCTGGAAACTATTCCACATCATAAACCATATCCACTTGTATGGGTATGTGACAATGCGCAATTTTCAGAGATGAAATGGAGCTTGACTTTGTGTCGTTAGATATCTGTGGTATCATTTTGGGTAGTATGTACCTTTATGATAGAAAAGCTATCTTCCATCGTTATGAAAACAAATATCACATATTAAAAGATGGAGTAGAATTTATTGTGAGAACTCACAACAAAAAAACAAATCTTTTGCTTGTTAATGTAGGGCATATGAAAAGACTAGTGAATTCAAGCAAGAATCTTGTGCTTCTCATGATCAAGAATGATATTGATTATGAAGCATTTGATGATTGTAATTCAAACCTGAAAATTTATTTGGTTAATGTTGTTAACCAATATGATGAGGTGTTTCAGGAATCAAAGAGATTACTTTCGAAGGGAGGAATCCAACATGAGATACAGTTGCAACAATATTGTCCTCTTCCTAACATTGGCATGTACAGGATGTTAGTAATGGAAAGCGCATAAATTAAGACACAAATCTAGGGATTGTTGTATAAAAGGATCATTCGGCCTACTCCTTTACCATGTGGTGAACCTCTTGTTTCGGCACCCAAAAAGAATGTTAAGCATTTTGTTGAATGGGCCTCAACAAGTGGTTTTCATCAAAGTATAGTTGTTGAACAAGATCTATGGAAGATGACATTTAAAACCAAGCAAGGTTTGTTTGAATGTCTTGTTATGATTTTCAGTCTTTTCCATGCTCCTACTACTTTTATGCATATGAAGAAAGATGTGTTGAAGCCATTTCTAGACAAGATAGTCTATTTCAGTGACATTTTCATTTTCAGAAAAATGTCATTATGAACATGCCATGTATGAGAAAAATAATTGATGTCGTATGTCAATATATATGTTGGATAAAACTTCTTTAATGTACTTGAGCTGTGAAATTAGTTCTTCCAAGCATGTTCAGGTTCCCAAAGGATTTTTGGTAGTCTACGTGAGACGTGGAGAAGGTGAGCTGAAGTTATACCTCTCCAAGATTGAAGCCGTAATAGTCTGTGGTGGTATTGACTCCATTCCTGCAGACACAAGTGAAAGAATCACGCATCCCCATGAAGCCGCAAATGCCTTTGGTATGCTTGTAATTTACATAGGCATGCTCAATATAGTCATTTGTATAAGAGGTTTTTTGGGAGCAACCAAATGTTGGAGGATAAATTTTTTTAATTGTTCTTCTATTGTAGTTCATTTGCATTCATTGGTAGTTGTGTAAAATGTCTTCCAGCGAGGAGGCAAACAACAAGAGGCATTTGATGCTTCAAAACAAAAGATCAGTACAACTCCAGTACTTTCTTTTCTAGACTTGAGAAATTCCTTTAAGTTTCAAGTTGTTGTATGTGACTATGCCATGGGCACAGTATTTTTGCAATTCGGTAAGCCCATTTATTTTCATTCAGAAATTTTCAATGATAAAGTGTTTAAGTTATGACGACAAAGGCACTTCCATTGGATGGGTTTTCTTCTACTATTCCACTCGGTCAAAAGGAACAAGAAAGGTATAAGCGACAAGTTTGTTGATGTACTTTCTAGGTCTATATTTTGTATAACTACTTTCCTCAAGCATCATTTTGTTTTACATGAAAGTTATGTTCAGAAAAATACGTACTTTCAAGATGTACATTCAAGCTTGAGTCAAAGGAACCAAGCGGAGGAATTTGTTTATAATTTTCATCATAATGTATTGTATCATCTTGGTAAGAAGAATTTATCTACTAATACTAACATGGACAAGGCCAAATGGTTCATTGAATGACCCTAAATTGTACATAAAACAGTGCAAGAACAACTTGAAAAGGTTAAAGGAGAGTACACAGAAAGGCATGACAAGAATCGTGCAGATCACAAGTTCTAATTTAGTGATCAATGGATCGAGATTAGAAACATGAGGGAACTATACCCTCACCTACTAAACAATTGAAAGTGATCCTTTTGGGGTCCAAAAGGCTTCCAGTGGGGAGGAGTGATCAGGTGCTCAAAATTAGGCTCAAAAATCAAAGTGTTAGAATCTTGATAAACTTAGATTTAGATCGAAGAGCTCATCATTCTGATTCAAACAATGTGAACGAAACTCAAATCCGAGCTCATATGCAGAAGTTAGAGGAATTCAAATTTCAATTTTGACTTGCTCACATGGCAGGATTGGATCTCGTGGCATGTTTCATCAGCGAACCAGGAAGCGCCAAGCAGTAGGCTCCCATTGGTCCTCGAATTTCGAAAATCATATATCAGAGGCGGGTCGGTGTTAAAAATCAGCCCCAGAGCAAGCCAGGGTGTGATGCAAGAATGACAATCCCACATTGGCAAAGGGAGGTGTTACAGAATTGGCCCTGACAGGTTTGGGTTGTGATGCGATATCACAATCGTATATCACAATAGGATGGGTCCCATATATGTATAATACCATTGGTTTTCCACCGATTGTGATATCCCAGATGCGATAAGGTTATAGGTTGTAGTTAATGTCCGTCGGGTCTACCATATCGCAATCGTACATCACCCACCTTATTCACAGACCATAAGCCCGCAGGACTCTATCAATTGTGATTTGCGAGAAGACAGTTAGTGCCACCAGATTATGGCTCGTTGCGCGGCAAATCACCCATTTGGCGCATTTTTGGGGCTAATTTGTAGGATCATCCAAAAATGGGGCAATTTGTGCAGCTGATAATGGGAAAATAAGGGGAAGCCATAACTTCTTCCGTTTTTCACCAAATTGGATAAAAAAAAGAGGAAAAGTAGCCATTTTTTAACATTCTGAGCTGATTGGAGCAGTTTTTAGAAGCATTTGAACATTATAAAGATAGATTTTTACACTTTTGAGCATAATAGAAAGGGCCAAGCCATTGGAAGTTGGACCAAGGAGACGTAGCCGAGGAGGGGTGAACTCCTTTATCATGTGTTTGTTGTAATTTATTTTTGATGATGTTCTGTACATGTTTATGCTACTTTTTAGTTTCTGATTTATGTTAAATTTCTAATAAAATTAACATAAAAACTCTTCATTTCACTTACAAAAATTGATGAATCCTTAAGCACAATGAAAAAATTTTGTTTATAATCCGAGGAATATCTTAGCACTGAAAACTAATATTTTAAATCATATCACTTCTCCTCATAACGATCACTCTTTATTTCTCTCTGTGAACACACACAACACAATTTTGTTTGCACCCAATCAAGTCCTTGGTGTAGAACCTAAGCTCTAATACCGCCTGTAATGTTCCTCCTCCATAATTGTTTTTTCTTTACATATATATATAGATATATCTTAACATCAAGGTATGCATAAATATGAAGTTAAATTTAACTTATTGAGCATTCTAATAGGGTCTTGTGGTATTTACTATATACAAACTTTGCAATATGCACATTGTTATCATTTAATTCCTATGTGAAGTAACTCAGCGGATTAACTACAGGTTACCCAACCTAGGCCCTTCGAACCCTCTAGAATTCCACTTTCTATGTGGCATATCTTCCTCAAGATCAGTGGTTCATCCACGATGGGGACATGCTTTAGGATCAAAACTAGATCAACAGTGGGTGGCATTTGGGGCTAGATCGACGATAGTGATTTTGGGGAGGGGGTTATAGGGTAACTACTCTCATCTTGCAAGCGTTATGTTGCCTCATTTTTCATGCTCATGTTGGAAATAATACTGAGAGGGGGCGTGAATTAGGAATGATCAAATCAATAAATTTTTCATTTCATACTTAGATTTATATACACTACTTCAATGAAGGTAACTCACGTGTACACGCAACTGTCTTTAAAGAAACCAGTGTATATCCAACAAACTTATGATTCAGTTAATTCATCATATGTTGAACTTTAATTAGTGCATCAATACTTCATTAACCATATAAACAGTAACCATGTGCAGTAATAATAGAATAAACCATCACACATAAGAAACACACATGAACACCAATATTTAAGGTGGAAACCCAATGCGGGACAAAAAACACCTGTTGTTGTCTTCTTTTAATATAAGAAAAACCTGTTTACAATCTTGTGCTGGTGCAGAATCATACTAGTATGTAGGCACCCACCTATAGAAGGCTACAACCTTCTCTTGTTTTCTAGCTGCTACTAGAAGGGAGCTCCAACCCCTAGTGCTTGTACTAGCCAATCCATTTACTAGTACGTCTGGCCTACAGAAGGCTCTAGCCTTCACTCGTTTTCCAGCTGCTACTGGAAGGGAGCTCCAACCCCTTGGCTCTTATACTAGCCAATATGTTTACCAGTACATAGGCGTCGGTCTACAAAAGGCTATAACCTTCTCTCTTCCACCAGGGACCACATTTCATAAATTTTTAGACTGGATACTCCTAGAACACAACACCAAAATCTAAAGGCCTCGTTTCATCAAATTTTTATGTTGGACCCATCAATAACATTGAAGCTCAAAATCAATCACCACTGCAATACAATCAAACACTTTAAACCCATCATCACTGAAGCAAATCACAATCAGTCAATCTAAACACTCATAACACTATCACTAGAACGCAGTTACCAGAGCACAGATCAGAACTCAGAACTCATCATCAACAACCAAAACCAACTGCAACTTCAAACATCATATTTCATAATGTATATGCTATTTCGATGTGCCTAACCATCGTGTATACGTGCTTTTATCAAAGCAAACCAGTGTACAAATATGAAAATACTAACTTAAAATATCACAACTATTCCATACTTCAGCCATACCTAGATCAAAACATTTACAGTGTAAATCATACGTTAGCATTCAAAGCTTGACTATCCATGATCAGACCACATAATGATAATTCATTTCAGGTCTTATGATCCTGATCCATCATTAGATATCATCCCTCATCAACCACTAAGTTTCATCCTTAATTCAAATCAAGCAAAGCATGAGAAACCCATATGCATATTTTCTTTTGATCTCACTCTTCATAGGATATTCATTACTTTCACACCATGACGTAATGATCTTCTCCTCCTTATATGGGTTTAGGCCTTTCTCAATACCTTGAACCAAAACTACTTAGGACCCATGGTATTCTTGGGCGGGATCAAATAGTGATTACTCCACTCAATATTGTGGGCTAACACCATGGTATTGACCCTTGATATTGTCTCCTATTGAATTTCTTTTTTTTTCCAACCTATACACACTTTTTCTCTTATGAGAGTGTGTGTATACGTATACACTCTTTTTGTTCTGTGGACCCATGTGTATACGTTGCTTGGACAAAGTGAACTAGCGTATACTTCCTAAACCACTCTCTTTCTTCAATCTCTGGATTCTAATTTGTAATCCTTTGTTGTTAACATGTTGCACTGTGAATTGTCATCTATGTGAGGTACCATCAAGGACAACACCTATATCATAATGCCAACAGTTCATTCCTTCAAACTCACGCTCTACAATTTCTTCAACATTTAGTGCTTTCCTGCGGTTTGCATGATTATTCTATCATCCTATTGATGTCATGGTGTGCACAGACTTGTTTTCTAGTCAGGGTTTCATTGGTGAGATAATTTGACTTGCTAAACTTGAATTTTCACCTTATTCATTTTTTTGTGACAACATTTTAATGTTTGGGGGTTTATGTTATAGGAATGGATACCAGTGGTCATTCCCATCCCAAAATTTGACTCTCCATCTTGTTCAACTCTCTTCTTTACATGGCCCAGGTAAACAATTAATTCTAATGCATGTATATTATTTTATGTGCAAAGATCCACCTAGAGAGGTTCTTAACTCATTTTTCTTCCTTCTTCTTTATTGCAGGAGAATCTCCATCACACAATTCAGAGGGTTATATGAAAGGTATGCCAATGGAGTTATGTCTGTTAGCTAGATGACCTCTAGAACCTCCAAGTGTGATTGTAATGTCTTAGGGTGTAAAACCCTGCTTTCTTAACTCAAGGGTTTCTGTTATATTTCGCATAACGTCTACCGATAATTCCAAAAGGTTTTCTATTCTTGGCTATATGGGGTTTTAGTTCATGGGTTTTTTGTCACCTAGAAGGTTTTCTTTTCTTAAGTTTAAATATTTTCATTTAATGGGCGTAGCCAATAGTAGATGTATTTCTTCCAGACGGACTCTCGGCCTTGCTTGGTTGTAAGAGAGAAGATGTTTTTTTTTTTTTTTAACTAAATGGTCACTCATGCTAGGTCATGGACACATGCTATTATCTTGGTTCATATGTTTTGTGTGTTAGATGTTAATTTTTCTGAGATTTGTTACCTTAACAAGCTTTATTGTATTTGCTGGAATTTGTTGATATTGAAAGGTTTACTTTCATGCTTTGCTTAAACTTGTTGGGAAATGTGCAATTGTGTTTACTGTACTGGAATTGTATATATAAATGTTATATTGTATTATTTAATTACTTTGAGATTTCAATGCATAATAATTATGTTCTTATTATTATTCTTGCCTGCATATTTGAAATAAAGTTATGTTGGTTTACTATTATAGTCGTAATATTGTTAGGGTTCTGCCTATTGGGGACTGTTCCTCGGTGATCAGCAAACAACCTCACTAGGGAACTAACCCTGCATCCTTGAGTCTTTTGCTGCTACATATCAACTTTTAATTCTTCCATGTATTATAAAATGACTCCTACATAACTTGGTTCGTAGGTAATTCTGCCATGTCCCTATAAACAGTTTTCGAAACCCCACACCAACCTTGACCCAAAAGGGTTACTATTGCCTCAACCTGCAACTTATTTATGAATTCTATTCATAACATGTTTTTTTTTTAATATCACTTCACAGTTATGCATAATAATTTTCTTGGGTATTCCCAAGTACAAAACTCACTAGGTTTATAATTACCATCAATGTCAGTTTTGTTTAGTAAGGAATAGACAATTTCCAAAAGCACAATCTATGCCTTATTTTATTTTAATCCCTGGTTATTAGTGTATCTAACAACAACATAATCATGTAAATTCACATGCATAACAACGATGTCAATATGTCAATTTCTACAAAATTCAATGCACAAGATTCATTATTCTTATATAAATACTAGTTTCTTGGAATTACTAGTAAAGGTACCAAGATTATAAGTATTTATCTGTTATCCAAATTGGTTAGCCATAAGGTTATAGAAAGGAGGATACTCCTCCCAACCTGCAAGAGCCAGAATCAATCCTGGTGCTCCCCCCAAGCCAATTTCATGCTAAAAACAACTAGACAAACTTGTCTCTTGACCACCTGGTCCCAACCAGCTTTGGTCACAAATAATTACTGAGTTCCATTGGTCATCTAGCTTGAGAAATCGAATGTGGTTTTCTTTTTTTCACGTCTTCAAATACTCTACAAAACCAAAAACATTTTTGCTTCTCTCTCTTCCGCCTAAGGTTCCCAATACTCTCTTGACCTCCAGTAATTACTTTTCCCTAGAGAGAGAGAAATTGGGCAGTTAAATGCGAGCCCTTAATTGTCTTAACTGTTTTTGAACATGAAATCTTGTCTCACATCCTTCCTTTCCTAACCTTGTAGTCGACCCTTTGTTAAAACATTTTCTAGAAATATATGTTTTTATTTTATACAAATCATTCATAATTTCTAACAAGTCCCTACTATAGTAAAATAAGTAAAAGAAATAATCCTAAAATTTACCCCAAAAATTGAGGCATTGACTCAAGAATGTGAAATGTGATTTACATGAAGAATTATCTTGAAAAAAATTTCAAATGGTTGGATTTTAAAATTCTCCTCATGGTTGTGTAAAGCTTACAAACTAAATCTCTTAAAAACTAATAATCACATTAATAATATTTGATTTTATATATACTTCAACTTCAACTTATCAATAATAAATTGTTTTATTGCACTGAAAGGTGATCTACAACCTAGTATGGGGTAGATGTCAAACATAAATGTTTAGCATTTAACACTTTACAAATTTAATTTAATGTCAATGTTGGCCCTAATTAAATATAGATGTCAAACATAAATGTTTAGAATTTAACATTTGACGAATTTAATAGCTCTACAACCTAGTATGGGGTAGATGTCAAACATAAATGTTTAGCACTTAACATTTTACAAATTTAATTTAATTGTTGGCCATAATTAAAGATAGATGTCAAACATAAATTTTTAGCATTTAACATTTGTCAAATTTAATTTAATGTTAATGTCGGCCCTAATTAAATATCGATATGGGCACGATTATGGACTGCTAAATATGCCAGCAACTTGCCTCTGGAGGAAATCATAAGAATGACTGAAATGAGCAAGGGATCAGCAATGTGGAATTCAGCCATCAAGCATAGAGAACTAATTCAGAACCACAGCTTTTGGGAGGTAAAGGAAGGCAGCACGGCAAGATTCTGGACAGATTCCTGGCAGCAACTCCCTAGTATAAAAACTCTCCTCCAAGGACTCCAAGATCAAGAAATAAATCAACAGGACAAGGTTAGCCAATTCTAGAATCCCAATACGAACTCGGATCACAGAGAATGGAAAGCAATAAGCCAAATCTTACCAGACAGCACGGAGGCCATTCAGCTCTCACTCTCAGAAGAATTAAAAAAAGGAATATTCTCAAGGAAGAAGGTAAGGACAAGCTAAGGTGGGGATACGAAGAGAAGGCAATCTTCACAGCCAAGGAGGCATACAAAATCATTCTAAAAGATAGACTCACCAAGGACAAAGTGTGGGATAAAATATGGGATCCGCCAATATGGCCGAAAATCTCGACTTTCCTCTGGCTCCTTGCTCATAACAGGATCCTCTCTTGGGATAATCTTAGAAAAAGGAAATTTGCAGGCCCTTCAATATGCCTTAACTATCGAATGGATGAGGAATTAGCAGTACACCTGATGCTACTCTGTCCTTTTGGTAGGCGTGTTTGGGAAAAAGTCTCATTTCGAAGTCGCAAAGACGGAAGAGTGCAGGGGGACATTATCAACACGCTTCGCAACTGGCCCCAAAAGCCATACCAAAGTGAGATTCTCAACGCACTATGGCAAATTGCCCCCGGGATTGTGATGTGGAATATATGGAAAGAGCGGAATCGGCGGATATTCAAAGATCAAGCATTGCAGATGGAGCAAGTCTGGAAAATCATTCACAACAATATCCAAGAAACTCTGTCTACTAAATGCTGTACCCCAGAGAATTTTCCCTCTACTCCACAGGAACAGGACATTTGGAACAACTGGAAAATCAACATTCAATCTCCTCATTCCACTCAAGTTCAATCGGCTATTCATCAAGTCTCCCCATCCAGTTGGGCTCCTCCGCCTCCAAATACTTTCCTGCTCAACTTTGATGGAGCATCGAAAGGAAATCCAGGGAACACAGGCTATGGAGGCGCAATAAGAAATTCTCAAGGCATCCCCCTCACGATTTTCTATAGCTCAATAGGCTGGAACACCAACAACGCAGCAGAATTGGAAGGTCTCTGGAGAGGACTCAAAATTGCACAAGGTCAGAGGCTAACTCCTCTCATAGTGGAAGGAGACTCACAAATTATAATAAATATGGTCTCAAAGATCCAACAGGGCAAGGATGTACAGAAGGTGAGTAGTAGCTGGAGATTAGCCACTAGGCTCGAGATACTCCAAAAATGGCTCCGAAGCAATAAAGCTATCTCCTTCAAACACATCAAGAGAGATGGGAACAAATTAGCTGATTTTTTAGCCAATTTAGGAGTGGACACGGGAGAGGAATTCTTCAAAGGATCGTTACAGGGAGCAGCTTCAGACTCAGAAATAAACACCTTCAAGAATATCCTATCCAGTGATATGCAAATCAGGGATGAAGATCACCCGGATGCGGGTGTCCTAAGGGAAATTAATAAGGATAACAGACTGCCACGCAGAGAGGACAGCGGGCAGCTGTTTCAATCCTTGGAAGCGCATATAGTATGAAGCGCATTCATTGTGAGCCACCAGGAATGAAGAGCATTCAAGGCACTTCAATGCAGCGTTCGATTCAAGGAATGAGCTGAAGGGATATTAGGATGGCGCAGGAAGAACTGCAAACACTCGACCCGGTTCAGTTCAGGCCGCATGGTGAGAGGGAAAGGTTAGTGTTCAACCCTGTATCCAGTCAATTTCCCATGTTCTCTGCCCCTCTACAACTGTGTGAAAGAATAGGCAAAGGGACGCATTCAGGGGTGCCGAGATGTTGTGGCGTCATTGGGTTTCTGGCTGAAGAAACCAGCAATCTCATCCTTGGGATTGCCTGGTGCTCGCTCCAGAAGCCATCCGGGTCTCATTTGTTATTTGGGCAACCTTTATCCGTTAAATTTCTAGCTGCAGCCAGGATAATTACAATGGCTTCTCGATACAGAGCCACTCCTCGACAGGGGCGGCATCATGGTCAAAGAGGTGGTGCCGGAGGGTGAGGAATTCACAGCCCTCGCAGAGTCTCTCCTCTCGCTCGTGCTTCTCCATCCTTGAATAGATCAGAGGATTCGGGGCATTCCATAAGTAATACGGTTCAATCGGCCAGGTTTCATTACCGCCGTCGAACCAACAAGCCGTTCATCTTTGCTTTGATTACAGTCATATTTGAGGAGGAAGATGCGGAGGAAGGACCTTCGGAGGAACAATCACCATGGAACTCCAATAATTCCTCGCCAAGCTGGGGGAGGAAGGACAGTTCATACTCCCCATATTCGCAAAGCAAATTGGTGGATCAGAGCTCTCCATCACCTACAGAAGAACAGGCCGAGGTTCTGGCGGAAATTGGAAGCATGTTGGATTCGAAAGGGCCTGAATTAGTTCAAGAACAGGCTTTGAGTCATCAGGAACAGGTGGAACCCAAGCCAACCTCGCCACAGCCTCAAAGCCCGCCCAAGATGCCGGACTTCTATTATGCCAACACTCTGTACCCTAATCTGCTGCCAGGCATGAAATTGGAGGACGTTCCGCAAGGCATGGAGATATCATGGGAGCCCCTGGACGATTTCAACATGCCAAGCTCTAAAAATGTCAAATAATCTGCATTCTCCTGCTCTTTTTTGGAGGTATGTTCTTTTTTGGTTGAATGCTTGTTCGGTTTCGGTGGTTGCGTATTCGGCATGGTTTAGTTCGGTTGGTCGCGGTTTCGATTGGTTGCGGGTCTGCCGGCTTGGTTCTGGGCGCGGTGTTTTGGTTGCTGAAGCCCCCTTCAGCAAACAACTTTCCTTCATCATTGGATTCTCCAGCATTCAGGCAGTTTTTCTGTAATGACTCATCTTGCATATGAATTTTCCACTCTGTGATACAATTTTTGTAAGGGGCATCAGCCTCAGTGGAACTGAAAATTTTGATACTAGCTTGAAAGAGAGTTGCAGTCTTCAATGGCACTCTCAAGGGTTAAGACCTCTTGTACATATTTTTCTCTTCTTTTTAATATAATATAGCTTAGTCTTTGCATAGAAAAAAAAAAAAAAAT
>APFE030447423.1:247228-283902 GCA_000404065.3 Pinus taeda
TTATTTTTAAAATAAAATTACTCATTTTTTATTAGGCTTAGAGGTGTATAACGTGTTAATGTAATAAAAATCTTGACTCGGAAAAAATAAAATATGGTAGTCCACATGATCGATTCCCAATGAGGTGAGTTTGAAAATCCAACACCCCCCAAGGAAAATCGGGGAATCTAACCTCGGCCAAAGCTTTGATACCATGCTAGGTTTTCCATTACACAAAAAGCCATAGGAATTAGTAAACTTGAAAACCATTATCATTACCTTTTTAAGTGGTCCCAAGGTGGATCCTAGAGTGGTAGTTAGTCCACGTGATGGATTCCCAATGAGGTGAGTGTGAAAATCCAACACTTAACTATGAAAGTGAGCTAAGGCGAGAGGAGGTGGGAGAAATATTAGGTAAAACGTAATTATTACATTTTATCTAATATTTATGCCTACCTTCATCCACTTTTTACTAGTGTAAACTATAATATTATAATATTATATTTTACCCAATATTTCCCCTCAAATGGTCCACTTTTTATTGTAATTTATATTTCTATTTGAAGTTTGAAAGTAAACAAACACAACTATAAAGTTAGTAGGGGTGAAGGGAAATATTGAGATGTTTAGGACATGATTGGAAGCTTTGGGATACCCTTGGGTGACCTGGTGTGGCTTCCTAGAGGTTTTCCCTCAATTCGGCCTCAAAATAGGCCACTACAGGAAAACCTACAAGATTTACTAGAAGCCTATAGGATTCACTATATTTCTATAGGATACATCCGAGAACAAAACCATGGTTGCTGGAGGTGATGGAAGACTTAAGGAAGGTGGTGGATGGGTGGAATGGAGTAATAAAATGCCCAGGATCACTCAAAACTCAATACAAAGTTTAAGAGGTGGTTGGATTCACTCAACATGCTGGGGGGAATTTCTATGTAAAATGATGAGATTGGTGAAGATCTTGGTGAAAGCAAGGGATGATTATGAATGGATGAATTTGGGAGGTGGTTGTCTGATGTGAGATCCCTTTAGATTTTTGAATCACCTATTCTGCATCAAACATTTATAATTGCCACAAAGTCATGTAAACAAGAAGAATTCTAACAAGCTAGAAAAGCATAATTTAATGAACTAGCTGTCTACTTCATGCATGAAGAAAATTGTTCAACAAAATGGAATCATGGATGAGATCTAATGAAAGAATGAAGATGGAAAATATGGAAACTAAATCCTACACTTGCAAAAATGATCAAATTCTAGTTTAAGTATAGTAAACTCTAAATCTTATGAAAAAATGGAAATCTGTCTTTTTGGTGCTGCTTAAGGGTCTTTTCCTCAAATCATTATCCCTGAGGGAAGAGGTGAGGCCAAGACACCCACTGCAGCTTTGTGGTGCCCCTTCTATCTCTTCTACCCTACTACTAAAGTAAATCACAAATGGGAGAAAACTAATAAACAACTAATCAAATCCACAATACTCGCAATGAAATACTTCTAAAGACAATTTAACCATGAATCTATGAAACTAAGATAAGTATACAGATACAAGAAGAGGATCCTTTGATACTAGGGTTGGGCCCTAACCCAAGAGCTTCAACCCTGTGAGTCAACTCAGTGCCGGATCAAGAAAAATCTCATTTTCATTATCAAAACTAAAAATTACATCAATGTCTTCCACAAGTCTGGAGCTCGAAAATAACTAGTGTTTTCACAACAAAAATTTGAATCCTAATGACGCTCTAGGCCTCTCTACTTATACAACTAAAGTCTCCAATGACTTCCTTAAAGCTGGGGAGGCTCGGCTCCCAAACTTGAGATGAACTAACTCTTTTTCTATCACTTGTTTGACTGCCTTTCGATCTTCATTACTTGGTTGCTTGCACTCTGGGCATGTGTGATTAATGGAGGAATATTCGAGTGGGGTAGGAGTAAATGATGAGAATTTACCTCCTAAAATCTCTCTCCATTGTCCCATTCGAGTTTCAAATCTTAGTCTTTCCAAAATTCCTTGATTTTTTCTTCCAAACCTGCATTCAATGCATATTAGTTCACTAGGAATAATATCTCACTTTAACTCATCTCATTAAACAAAATATAATCAAAACATGTAATAAGTTGTAAGAAGATTTGATTTGACTAAGCTATGAGGTGCGTTAAGGCCCATATAATTACCCAATGATTAGGCTCATCATCACCCTCCTACTAAAAGTGTTGCTCATCCTCTGAGCAACTCAATCAATATCCATGTCTTTCATAGCTTTAGTGGCTTCCCTGACATCCCATGGCTCTACTTTGGTTTCTTCTTCTTGTGCATAGAATCCTGCCTTCTTTTCTACCTCCTCCCACTACCTTCTTTCTTCCTCTTCCTTCCTTCCTTCTAACATCCCCAAGAGCATTGGGGGATTGAGTTTTAGGCCAATCCAATTGACTTTGAGCCTTTGGATGGATTGCTTGTACATGGGTGTCTTGTTCAGTGCTTCTCTCATCCTTTGAGAAGAGTGGTACTCTCTGATATTCAAAATGTATGGAAATGTATTACATCTCCTTAGGCAAGCTTGCATGCTATCATCCCCTAATAATTTGAACATGTCCTCAAAATGTATAATTGCTTTCTCTTTCGTAGCAAGATACTTGGGTGCAAGTTGAGGATCATTTGCAATTAAATTATGTGTAATTATGAGTGCCATTGGATTGGACTACTCAACTCTAATCATAAGAGGCTCTGTTTGTTCTCTTGTGTTATAGACATATTTCGGCACTTCAACCCAAAACTTATATGTCAATAAACTAGGGCTCATCAACCCCTAAAAGAGTTGTTTCATACCCTAAAATAACATGGTCATCTGATTACATCATTCCCCAAAAGTTCCACCTGAGAAACCATCTAGAAATGGCCTAAACTGAACCATACTGACTGCTACACTGGCCAGGTGCGATGCATACTGAGTGGTACACTACTCAGGTACGATGCATACTGAGTGGTACACTACTCAAGTGCGATGCATACTGATTAGGACTTCTATAGGGTGTGATGGGCGAGGATGGACAAATGTCCAAGATAGTTTGCTAGGTGGTTGCTTAGGGAATCTTCTAGAAACTTCTCCTATGACACTTACCTCTCTGAATTTGCCTAGGGATGGGTAAGAGATCCAAGAAATCTCCAAGTGGAACCAATTGTAACAAGTGGAATGACACTAATCAAAACCCTAGAGATGACTCACACTCTTTCACACATCTATAAATGTATCCCTAATCTAAGAGATCTAGGGGCGGGAATATTGTGAATTGCAAGGAAGTGATAATAGTTTGTAATTGAGGAAGGAGCATTGTATTGTTGGTGCGATCTTGCTATTTCATGAGGTGAAGGAGGATTTATGCTGGGAGGATGATGCTAGATCAGAAAACTTGGTTGTAATTCTCCCTTCTATTTGATAAAATTCTTCAAGTTTTCTTCCATATGATTGTGCACTTGTGAATGTTATCATTTGTGAATGCTATTGTATGTTCATTACATATTTGATTCTGTAATGTTTATGTTATAATAAATCAAGATGCTTTGACGGTTCTTTGTTACTGTGTTTCTACAGGTAGTCTCCAAGTGGGATAAGTACGGGGACAGTTGCAAGCTCTGTCAAGGAGGAGAGAGATCAAGCAAGGGATTAAGCGGAAGTTCTAGGTTGGTTCGATTGTCTTTCTCTTATCTGTTATACATAGAAGAAATAATGAATTGCTTTAAATTGTTGTTTCTAGGGTAGCTGCCAAACCTAGAGGGTTTTCGTTTGAAAAGACACTAGTTTTCCCATAAACAAATTTCCAACTCTGCTGGGGAGCGAATAGATGTTTGTTTGTTGTTATCGTTTGTTTTATAAACTATAGATAGAGCTTGAAGTCAGCCAGGTAGCCTTTGACCTTCTCTTGCTCTGCAATTGTATAGTAGATGAATGCTACTTTAGTCAATCTCTGGTTTAGTTTATGAATTAAACATTTGACTTACAAGCATTCTAGATGCCCTTTTGTTAGCTCAGTAACCTCTCAAGGCATTCCTCTATACTTTTCTCTTTACTGTCCATCATAGCTCAGCTTAACTCATTGAAACAAGCTGCACATCTGAGCCAAAACCCACTTTAGTTGTGCTCCCTGGCCTATCGCACTATCTGTCATTGTAAATTAGTATGCATTGCACCTCCCAAGTGTGTAAAGTGTGATGCATCCTTGTTTCTGTGAAGCCCAGGTGTGATGACTGACTAAACAGATTTCCATTCTAGAAATTGGGGGCTTTGTCCTTGTTTTCAGTTTTGTTTAGTTGTTTTGCTACTTATGAATAATGCCTCCTTACTGAAGCCTACCATGCATCACATAGATTAGCCTGCCTTAGATTAGGATTAGTAATTTTTTTTTTTGTATTTGTCCATAATTTACAATCCTTTGTCGAAAAGTTTCTTAAATCGATTTGTTGCTTTGGTACAAAAAGTGTCGCAATTGTTGTTTTGTGTCGAAAAGAGAAGTGTCATGGATTCTTCCTTCCCTGGATAGTCAATTAAACTTTTCGTCATTTATTTGGTTTGATTTGTTTATATTCGAAGTGTCAAAAACATTTTTTGTTCAAAATTGAAAAGTGTCGTTTAGTCTTCCTTTCTCTTTTGAAGAAGAAATTGTCAAAAATGTCATTTTGAAAGAAATATTCCAGATCTTTACTGCATTTAGTATTCCTTTTTAGCATTTTTCACATTAAGGAGAACGAAAAACAAATACATGCATTTGCATTTGCATTTAGTTTTTGATCTGAATGGAAAATGGCATCAACCCATGGTACTCATCCACCCATATTATTCATCAACCCATGGAATTTACCCATGGTATTGTAAGTGGCATCCACCCTTGGTATTGTAAAATCCACCCATGGTATTCATTCACCCATGGAATTGACTCGTGGTATTGTAACGGGAAAATACTATAAGTAACAAGTCACATTTTGTAAAAGGACATATTGTCCGCCACAATGTAGCCTTTATAGTTCATAGGCATCTAGCGACCACATCTCTTCTCAGAGATAAGCTACCATTGCCCTAGCTGGTTTATTTCCATTTCTGGTTGTAAGCATATTTAAGTATTTTCCATTAATGAAATGAAGTATTATTTCTGCTGCATCTTTGTGTATATGGTTATCTCGGTATTTTGTTGTGTTCCTGTTTAAGTCCGGATCAGTGGGTTTTAATAAAAAAATCTCTTTGTGGTTTTGTTTATTGGGCATTCTCCTATTTTTCTTCTGGCAATGCAATTTTTCAGATCTTGGGGGTCTCTCCTCCCAAGATCCATTTCAATCTTTTAGATCTTGGGGGCCTCCTCCCAAGATCTGGATCAGTGGTATCAGAGTAGGTTATGATTCCATGGGAATGAGGGTTTGATGCATATTTCTATTTCAAATTTTGCAGCAATATTCAACAAACTTCAGGCATGAGCTACAACCTCCACAGACCACTTTCTTGGGTCAAGTAGGAAGAATTTTTCTTTTTTTTGCAGGAATTATTTTGGGCGGCAACTTTGAAGATTATATATGAAACATATGGTACAAAATTTACAAAAAAAAATACCAGATCTGGATTCCTCTCGAAAAATCGCCCAATTTAAAAAAACAAATGGGTTGAATCGGAGTTCGGATGTGGGAGATATCGTTGATTTAAAATCAGCTATTTTATCAGAATTTTTGTGACGGCGGCACTGTTGCAGCACGAATCTGAGATCTCAGAGTGTCCAGATAAAGATTTCCAACTCATGGGAAGATGCAAAATGATCCTTCTGCTTCTAAAAATAGGTTATAATAAATATTCTGAGTTATATTGGCCAAATTATGTCCATTTTAATTCTGGAGCAGCATTCAAAGTGGGTTCCCATTGGAGATGTGCCCTCCCACCCCACTTTAGTAGGCACCTGCTTCACATTCATCAATTTCAGCATAGCAGCATTCGGCTTTGGTTATTTGGAGACATGCCCTCCCACCCCAAGCTATGTAGGCACCTACTACTTCATCAACAACCAACATCAAGGTTATGGGTCAACCGCATAAAATCCTTGTCATCGAAGTCCATTTGCTAGGCCGCACACTGTCAGAATCACAGTTGGTCACAAGAATTACAGGTATCTCTATCCTCGGATCTTCGTTTATCAGGGTTTTGGGTTAACCACATAAAATCCTTATCTTCAGTGGCTCTTCATATTCAACAAAGGCTTTGCAGCAGGGAACTTTACGCAATGGGGACCATTGCTTCTTATGGAGGGAGGAATGATCTGAATGGAAAATGGCATCAACCCATGGTACTCATCCACCCATATTATTCATCGACCCATGGAATTTACCCATGGTATTGTAAGTGGCATCTGCCCCTGGTGTTGTAAAATCCACCCATGGTATTCATTCACCCATGGAATTGACTCGTGGTATTGTAACAAGAAAATACTATAAGTAACAAGTCACATTTTGTAAAAGGAAAGATTGGCCGCCACAATGTAGCCTTTACAGTTCAGAGGCATGTAGCGACCACATCTCTTCTCAAAGATAAGCTACCACCGCCCTAGCTAGTTTATTTCCATTGCTGGTTGTAAGCATATTTCAGTATTTTCCATTAATGAAATGAAGTATTATTTCCGCTGCATCTTTGTGTATATGGTTATCTCGGTATTTTGTTGCGTTCATGTTTAAGTCTCGATCAGTGGATTTTAATAAAAAGTCTCTTTGTGGTTTTGTTTATTGGGCATTCTCCTACTTTTCTTTTGGCAATGCAATTTTTCAGATCTTGGGGGTCTCTCCTCCCAAGATCCATTTCAATCTTTTAGATCTTGGGGGCCTTCTCCCAAGATCCAGATCAATTTTTGTGCAAAAAATGATTTAGGAAAATGCACTAGTGTGTGCTCTTTGCTCTTTGTTTGAAAGAATTTTAATCTTCTTTACCTAGTAGCTAGGATTTTCATTGCTCAAAATAAACAAAGTTTGTTTATCATTGTAGATTGCATTTTAGGAATTTCAAATTAACATCACGCGGTGAACAATTGAAAGGAAAAATTTAAACAATATAACTCTAAAATAAATTTCAATGAACCTAACAACGCTTTGGAACTTAATGCAACACATCTAGAGGTATAGGCTAGAGACCTGTTCTGGCGCCGTAATAACTAGTACCTATTGTTTTCATCGAAGGTTGGGTGATTCCTCCTCCTTGATACAACAAGTGCTAGCACGGACTTGTGCTCCTCGTATCGTCGTGTATATATTGGGAGACCACAATAGGCTTATATCCTTTATCCATAGGAAGCTGAGTCTGCCACCTTATTTATCGCAATGCACTGAACACAACATTCAGGAAGATTGACTACCGTACATAAGTCCTTCGTAATTTCTCTTCAAGTTATCACCAAGGTGTATATTGCAGTTTTACGATTGGTTTGGTAATCCCTCTATCTAGATTTTCTAGAGTAGTCACTTTCATTCCTTTTCGACTCTTTAAAAGAAAAGGTCCATTTGAGCACTTGTCACTTCATGCTCATTAAAAATCAAAGGAGACTAGAGTCATCTTTAGCTTTTTATCGACTCTTAAAAATTGAAAAAGAAAATTTGTGTCAAAGCGTCTTTAAAATTAATTGAATTTGGAATAACAACATTTTCCCCTTAATTTTGAGTTGATCAAGTAATCTGCAATCGTGGAAGAAAGTCAATCAAAATCCTGTCATTCGGAGAGACTAGCGAGTCAACCGTCTTTGACTCTAGAAGTAAAGCCAATCCGAGAAAAATGGTCTCATTTAACTGAGTCCAATTCATCTAGTTTATTTGAAACTTTTGTTTCAACATCGTCAAGACTACAGTTACTCCAATCATTTCTGGTACATCTTCCTTTAGAGAAGAAGTTCCACACTTACAAGAGGACATTAGAACTGATCCTAGTGTAATGGTAGACACTTCTATACCTGAAACAACTCCATCTAGAGTTGATCCAGAACTCATCTCAGTTCAAACCGAGGTTACATTTGAACCAGTAGTTGTTCAAGAACCTCCCTTTAAGACTAAAGTTCACTTACCTGAACATCTGGAAGTTGAGTTTCAAAATTCAGAAGGTGTCACCCCTCTAGTATCTGTCACTGTAGAAGCTATACCTTCTTTGGCTCCTGAAATCTTTTACAGACCTAGCGGTCTACCTCTTCCACCTGGTCTGATTGCTATAGAGGAGATAGTAGAGGATCCTCCATCTAGTACCTTGTTACATTTTGCAAATGGGATTCATTTTTGTCCTTCTGCTCCTGAGTTTGGTTCTTTTAATCATCCTTCATTGCAAGTTCCTGTTGAATCGCTAGGAAGTTTTTTGGATAGACTAAACATGTCTGAGCAACATCAACATCTAGGATTGTGTCATCTAATGCAGCCACGACAAAACTTCCTGCTACCATTCCTACAATGTTTGCTGGTATACCATCTGTTCCATCTAGTTATCAATCACTAGTTGGAGTCCACTCAGGGGCTACTTCAGCAACATGGTCTACTCCTATTTATTCATCTGGAGTCCCATCTGGTATTTATTATGTTGAAACTCAACAATTTGATCATGCATGCCAGTATCAATTTGGGCAGACCAGTCTTCAAAGACCGATATATCCTTTAAACACTAGACTGCCGCCATATGGAGGGTCGTATGCTTTTTCATTATTCCCTCCTAGGGAACAACCATATGAGAGTTTACAACAAAATTCAGGTCAAACTGGAATTATATCCAGTGGTTGGGTACCAGTACTGCCACAACAACCAAGGGTTGTATATTCAATGCAACCGATCCAACCTGTGTCGAATATTCCTACTACACCTGCTATTGTGACTGTGTCACAAGTACAAGCACTGCCTGTTGTGTCTCAACCTCAAGTCTCTTAGGTTGCAATACAATAGCCTCTTGTCTCTACGGCTCAATCGCAACCTCAAGTTAGTGATTCTTTATCTGGAACGACTCAAGCTCAAACGGGTATTGTCACTCCGCATCTTGGTCAATCTTACAGTATTTGGCAATAAAAAATGGTCCAACAACCATGCCTGGTACAATACCAACAACCACAATTCTCGCAAACCCAACCTCAGTTTGGGCTTAGTTTACAAGCTCAAACTGGATTTGATCAATATCAAGCCTATCGAGGACCTGAGCAGCAAGGCTTTGTAGGTAATGGACAACCGCATTTTCAAAACAGTTATCAACAACTACGCTATACTTGTTATGTCCAACAACCTTATCAAAGTTATCAAAATCAGATACATTATGCTGGTATGCAAAGACCTACTACTAAGGTGATTCCATCTTATCCTAGGTATGCTTCACCTAACTTGAATCAATAGTTGCCTTTTGTAGCAACTCTAGAATTACCAGATTCGAACTGGCTGGTGAATGATCCAATTACATACGCCCCTTGGTGGCTAGCGATTCCTCATAAAATTCCCTATGGTATTCCTAAATTCAATGGAAATCCAGGTGAGGATCCATTGAATCACGTGATGACTTTTCATTTGTGGTGCTCATCTAACACCCTGAATGATGATTCGATTAGGCTTCACCTTTTTCAGAGAATGCTCACTGGTCTGGCAGCGAAATGGTATATTGAATTGCCTAGAGCTTTGTTAGATAACTTCAACACCCTTGCCACTACTTTTCTAACCCATTTTCAGTTACCCATCAGGTATGAAATGGGAACAGAACTCCTTACCAACTTTAAACAGATGATGACCACTCACATATCTGATCATATTCATAAGTGGCGATGTCATCGTCGAATGGTAAAGATGTATGTTCCTGATCAGCTATTAGCTGAGTGATTTATTGAGTCCTTATTGCCATCTATCACTGAGGACGTGGCGAAAGGAGGAGTTGTCACTGAAGAGCAAGTCATTGCTCATGCCCAATATTTAGACTTGATCTATACTTAGTCTAGCACACTCTACGAAAAAAATCCTAACACTCGTAGACCAGAATTTTCCATTCCACCTCCTCCTAAATCGAATAGGGACTCTCATGCCGGTAATGGCGTGATTGGTGCCTCAAGCACGCAAACTGCAAAGGCTCCATCTGGAAAAGCTCTTATTGTTTCTAGTCAGAATGCAAATGACAAACCTCTTGCCTTGGAGATTAATGCCATGTCACCTGACAAAGGAAAAAATCCAAAGCAACCAGGGGCAAGAAAATAGGAAAAAATAATAAGAAGAAACAAGAGAATTCAACTCCTGAAAAATCGTCTAAGTACCCTGCTGGGCCAAAGAAACCTCCTCATTTTCCATGTTACATATGTAACGAGGAGAATTATACAAGAGATTGTCCAAATCAAGTTGAGGTTGCGAAATTTTTAAAGGCTTCAAGTACCTCAGTGGTGTTGATTGATCCGTTTCCGAACCCAGAAACTAATCTAGTTGCTAACGATCATGCTTCCACATCCCAAGTGCTTATATTATCCATCTCAAAAAAAGAAAAATGATGCTTTGATATTGACAAGGAATAAAGATTATGGGAATCCATCGTCGTCAAACAACCAGGCTACAGATCAACCTAGTGGTTCAACAACAACTTCGCCAGAAGTTGTTCCACCCATTATTCCTGAATTAACTATAAAGCCACCAAAGGGAGTCATACATAAATCGACATTTAATCCTCGTGCTCGAGCTGCTCACAATTATAATGTAGTAGATGATATGCCTTAATCGCCATCTGCTATGTCGACACTTGAGGTATTGCAAAATCGTCCCTCCCAAAAGAAAGCTTTGTTATCAGCGATAGGTGGGATTGATCTAGTGGATTCCAATCTTGTGGCATTTAATCATAAAGGATTTACACCTCAGTTACCAACCCAACTCGCTTTCCTTATACAGGTAAAATCCCTCAGTAAAAATGTTCATCGAATAATCATTGAAGAGGGGGTATCTACCTGTATTATGTCAATGAGTTGCTAGAAAACGTTGGGTTCACCACCCTTGTCACGATCATCAATGACATTAAAAGCATTGAATGGAAGAACATACACTCCGTATGGGATTTTAAGTAACTTTCAAGTTGAACTGGGGGGCAAGACAATATAGATTGAATTCGAGGTCATTGATGGAAACCTTGATTATAATATCTTACTGGGAAGGCCCTGGATTTATGCTATGGTTGTCGTTGTGTCTACATATTTTAGAAAGATTGCATTTCCCTTCCAAGGTGGAATCACAATCGTTGACCAACTAGCCTTTTCTCCTAACAGTTCACAAGCTACTGGAATCATTCCATTGATCCATTGAAGTCCTTAATTTCTTCAAAATGTCAGAGTAGGTCTCCTAAAAGACCTTTCCTTAATGGGTACTTTTTCCCTCCTGCCTCCATCTGGTCTTGCAGAAGTGGCCATAGTGGAAACCTGTCATATGATATCTTCTACATCATCTGAGTTTAAGAAGAACTCCGACCATTTTGATAGTGTGGATCATCGTGAGGCGTTGCCACCAAGCCCCATAGAATCTTCATAGCAATCAATTTTCTGGGCCTGGGTAGCAAACCTGAATCAACACTCAACAACTGTTTGGATAGATAGGTATTTAGAGTATCATACCTCTTCCGATCCTTGGTCTCGTATACATTCTATAGATGAAGGAATCATCCAATCAATGATGATAAGAGAGATGCCATGGGAAGATTACCACCATCGTTCCCACCTTCAAGATAACAATGAATATTATTCAAACGACCTCAATCATCCTTGAGTTTTTTATTTTTTATTAAATACTGTAAATACAGTAGATTCTGAGCAAAATCTATCCAACATTGAAGAAACTATCGCCATTAATATTTCAACCAAACCTAATGTTGTAGAGAATATTCACGTTGGAAAATCTTGTTCTCCATCAGAACTGGAAATTTACTGCGCTCTTTTTCATGAATTCAGAGATGTATTTGCATGGTCATATCAAGAAATAACAGGCATTAACTCGAGAATTGTTGAGCATGAAATCAAGATGTATGTAGATGTCAAACCAGCATGACAACAGCTTTGACCTGTCCATCTGAAGAAAGTCGCTGCCATTAAAGAAGAAGTTGAAATTTTTTTGCATGTTGGTTTCATTTACCCTGTTCCTCTAACTGATTGGGTATCGAATATTGTGCCTGTAATGAAAAACAAGGAACGATTAGAGTGTGTGTTGATTATAGGGATTTAAATCAAAAAGACTTTAACCTGTATTTCGCCGCTGCACGTACAACCATCGCCATGGTTTTAATGCAAGAAGATAATGGAATTAAACATCCTATATATTATTTAATTCACAATCTTAATGAAACTGAAAGCAAGGACTCTTATGTTGAAAAGTTGGCTTTAGCATCCATTCAAGTAGTATAGAGATTTCAACACTATGTTCTCTTTCAAAAAACTATCATTGTGTCAGATTGCAACCTTATGACCTACATTCTGTCACGTCAATTACTAGGGGAAAAATATTCCAAATGGATAGCGATTTCACAGGAGTTCGATCTGGAATTCACCAAATCAAAATCAAAGAAGTCTCTCATCTTTGCAGAGTTACTTTGTGACCTTCCCTCATCATACAGTGATTTAACATCCAAAGCATCAATCGTGGATGAGATTCTGTTTCTGATATCGTCAAGTGATTTTTGGTATGGGGATATATTGGTCTATCTCCAAACCCAAACTTTTAGGCCTAACACCTCTCGCTCTGAATAGCAACATACTCGATACCAAGGCAAAGATTATCTGATCGTTGGTGATACACTTTACCATCGTGGTGTCGATATAGTTCTACGAAGGTGCCTCACGCATGAGGAGGCCGAATTTTTTTTGAATGATTGTCATTCAGGTGCTTATGTGGGGCATCTATTTGGTTACGCTACTGTACAAAAGATCTTACAAGCTGGTTACTTCTGGCCAACCATATTCAAAGATTGCATAATTGCAGTCAGAAGTTGCCATGCTTGTCAGATTTTTTATCGCAAAACCAGATTACCACCTCCACCACTGCATCCAGTAGTTGTTGTTGGGCCATTCGCTAAATGGGGCATTGATTTCATGACATGTAACCCCACCTCGATCAGGGGACATGGGTATATTATTGTTGCAGTAGACCATTTTACAAAATGGGTTGAGGTGATGCCTACATTAAACAACAGCGGTGAAGCGGCTACTCTTTTCTTTTTCAATCATGTAGTTTCCATATTTGGTGTACCACAGGCTATAGTCACGGATCATGGGTCGCATTTTCCCAATCACATGATGATCGAATTGACTGCCAAATTCGGACTGTCCTGTGATAGTTCTACTCCATATTATCCACAGACTAACGGACAGGTTGAGGTAATCAACAAATTCCTTAAGCACATGCTGCAGAGAATGATTTGAGTCGACAAACGGAATTGCCATTTAATCCTGTACTCAGCTCTATGGGCATATAGGACTTCGGTGAGAAATGAGACCAGATTTACACCCTTTTAGTTGGTGTATGGTCTCGAAGCAGTCTTACCAATCCAGTGTGAAATCTCATCCCTCAAGCTTGCAATTGATCTGCTTCCCGAAAATTTTGAAGAAGAGGCTCGTTTCTTGGAACTAATCCATCTGGATGAAACCTGTCGTGATGCCGCGTTGGCTAACGAAGCACATAAGAAATGCATCAAGGTGCAATATCACAAAGATGTCAAGCCTCATGTCTTCTCAGAAGGTGACCTGGTCTTGCTTTACGATCAAGACTCTGACAAATTAGGAGCAGGTAAATTCGAACCATTATGGATGGATCCCTACATTGTTAAATGAGTATTGACAAAAGGAGCCTATGAGCTAATCGATTATAATGGGATTCCATTGTCGCAGCCCTGAAACGGGTTGTATCTTAAATGTTACTATGCTTGATTAAGTGTAGTAAATTCATTGTGCATATGTTTTTGTTGCATTTTTGTTTTCTTTTAGAGTTGTCGTTTTGGTTAGGTAATCTACTTCGCATTTGTTGTAGATGTCATAATTTTTGGAACTATTTGTTGGGTATGCCAATGGAGCTAGTCATAGTACGCATAGCCTATCTTCTGCAGCCTAGGCCATTTTCATTGCAAGCAGCAAGTTAGTGAGTTTCAGGGGATATGTATTGGTCAATCAATGAAAAACATCATTGAGTATAGCACATTGATTGAACTTCTCTCTGATGCCATTTAGCATGGGATAAGCCGACTTGTTATCAGGCTAGATTCACAACTTGTCATCCTACAGCTTACTGGCGTTTATTCCATTCAGAACCCAGCTATTTATCACATGTTCCTTAGAGTCAGCATTTTGGAAAGACATTTTGATTCCATTCAATATAAATGCATTTCTAGAAATTCAAACACATTGACTGATTCATTAGCAAACTATGTGTTAAATAGACATTTGTAGCATTTGTAAAGAAAGCATTTCACATCAACATTTGCATCAGGATTGCATCACTTAGCCAAAATAAAACTCCGAAAATAAAAAATAGATAGTTTTTTATATTTTTACAAAATGTTTTGTGTCCAAGACAAAATCGGTCATCTAACCAAGAAAATAAAAAATGAATGCAGAAAAGCATCCTAGACTAATGATGTTAGTGATAACATGTCACCACCTGTGCTATCATGTGCAGGAGTCTAGTCCAATGACTCGGTACACCAGTAGTATGGCATTGTAACCTCAAAGGTAACTCATCAGTCCTGACATCTTGAATGACGAGAGTGAGGTCCTCGATATGATCCTGCAACACTGTCAGGGTCTCCGATATGTCCAGATCCTGAAGGACGACCCTCCCTACAGCCTCTCCTGTTGGAGCGTCATCTACCGCCCGTGGGCATGCCACTGGTTGCACTAGTCTAATGTCTGCACACACAAATAAGTTTGTTTAGTCTTGGTAGCATAAAAAACATAAAAACATTATGAAACTAAAAAAACAAGATGTGGTCAAATAATTTTACCTATAGGACTCCACTACTCGCCAGCTGGTAACGCCAAATCTGGGTCGCCTCGGAAATCCATCCCGACATATGGATACTCTGCAAATACCATCTCCTAGTGGTGGAACCACTTGAAAAAGGCATCAAAGAATGAAACCTATGACTGACCGGCATGTCATGCCATACGATCAACCCATCTCTACATCCGTGGTTCCCTCGGTGCTGGCAATCCCAGTGAAATGTTCTGAGGCTGCATCAGTGGAACCCTCTCCATAGCAAAAGCAGTCAATATGGATCCATAGCCAAAATTCTTGTCCCTTCTATTATTTAATTTGGAGAGTTGTTCTTTTATGACAGGAAGTATTACCTCACACCAGTTGAACGCCTTCGGTTCCAGGCATTTCAGGGCATACTGTATGTAAGATCTGGTTTCCAAATGTAAGGCTACGCTGCCAGCCAATCTAGGAAAGGTAAATAAAATGGTCCTCAATGGTTGATCAATGACATCCCGGATGTTAATCTTACCATCTCTACTAGGTTGAGATCCATCCCTGCAGAACTAACGAATGTAATCTTTCACGGATTCACCCCCACGAGCGAATCCTGATAGTGAAAGAGGGGCACCACGCCTCAACAATCCCGTCAGAAAGTAGATGTCTTAGACCATCAAAGAAATGGATTTACCTCTGATCTAGAATACTCGGTCAATCGTATCCCAAGCATCGAGAAAATACTGCAACAAACTGATCTGTTGCCTCATGCTAGATATGCAAAAGAACTTCAGCAAGCCATAGTGTCTTAATGCATCAACTGTGCCTTGGTCATGTGAAGCAATCATGTCCTCCTCTTCATGTTCTCATTCACACCATGTGAAAACCATCTTGATCCAACAAATATCTAAAATGAAGACAAAAGATGAGTTAGGATCCAAACTTGAGCAAAAATAGGCAAAAATTTGATGAAAAATCACTGTGTAAAGTTGCCTTTCTACGCCCATCACACCCTGCCTTTGAGCAAGGTGAGATCCATACTAACTGGCCAGTGTACAACTTAGTATGCATCGAACCTTTCGATATAGGCTAGGTGCGATGATTGGGGAATAAATTCTTCAAACCCCAGGGGCCCAGAAAAGTGGGAAAACTAGCTCAGAATCAAGAAAAGCTGGAATGAAAATGAAGAGCTCAGGGTTAGCTCCTACCACGTCCTAACGATGCGAAAAATGGTCCACCGGATCTCTCGAAATCGACTGGTGAAATTTGAGGGGGAAAACCACTCCCGAGCTCAAATCACAACTTTGAAATGAAATGATGAAAGTGAAAGGTAAAATTACTTTTTATATTTACTATTTATGTACTTCGAGAAAAATGTTAGTTTTAGTTCATTTTTCGTACATATATATGTATTTCTAATCAATTTGATGGAGTGATTGAGCAGGTTGAACGATCGACGAAAGAATCTGATGCGCTAAAAAGTGAATTGAACATCTTTGACCACTTATTCAAGCATACTTTTGTCGATTCAAGCTTGTGTAAAAATGAAATTGACACCGAGCATAGTTCCCCCACGGTTTAAGCTCGCTAAAAAATGAACCCACCTTCAGTAAATAGCCTTTGTGATTGCCATTCTATCAGCCTTTTGAACCTTGGCCATGTACCTCTCATTAGCTCCATTCTATTGGCCGATCATATGCTTCCACTTGGTTGTTTACCCTTTTTTAAGAATAGTTGTGATGAATGGTCTTGTTAGCCAACCTCTTCAAAGGAATCACCATGTTTTGAGAAGTTCCAAGCTTACCCGGAACCAATTGCTACCCTAGACACCACTCATTCCTCAAAATCCAGTCCCCTTTAAACCCTTTTTAGACTCGTTAAATATGAAAATATTGTCGATCAATTGGCATTTACAGCTCGTTAAAGTGCTTGGAAATGTCATCCCTCCTGTATATTTTAATCTTTTTCGGACCTGAGGGATTAACTCATGAAAAAGTTTGAGCGCTTATCTTTTTCAGCTCATTAAAGTGATCGGAAAAGTCATCCCTTTTGTATTATTTTATCCTTTTTTAAACCTAAGGGATTAATTTATGAAAAATAACTTCTGGAGTTTTCTTTTCATCCCTTTTCAAACTCTCTAAACATGAAAAATACCAAGTCATCCTTGTCGTTAAACTCGTTAAAATAATAGCGACAAACTTGTCCATTCTAGACAAGACAAAGTTTTCTTTTTAGTCCCTTTTCAAACACTCCAAAAATGAAAAGGACCAAGTTATCCTTATCATTAAACTCATTAAAACAATAGCGAAAAACTTGTCCATTCTAGACAAGACCGAGTTTCACTGTCACTAGACTCGTTAAAACATAGCGACAGGTTTTCCCAAAGGGAAAATTATATAACAAGTATATGTTATCCTCCTCAAGATTAAAAAAAATAAAGAGGTACTGGTCAGCAATGACTAGGGAAAAAGGGAAAAAACTTGAAGAACTTATGGTAGCAGGTCGCTCTTGAACATGACACTTTCACTCCATCACCATTATTAAGTCGGATTGGGTTATTCCATTCACCGGTCATCTAACCATTGGTCTTTCACACCATCCATCTTTTGGGGTTAATGCTACCAATCCACCTCAGTGTCACTAACATGTTCAAGAGAAGTCATTCAGTTGAGAAACCACAATACAGTTAATGCCTCATCCACTGCAATACTTTCAACCTTCATTTTTCATGACTGTCATTCTTGAACCCTATGTCGTCAGATCGTTTTCACCTCTAGAAATCATTTGCTTCGTTTCATGTCGTAGATGTGGGATACATCAAGGCCCTCCTACGATGAGTCACTTCTTGTCGACATCAGCTCATTATCCAAGAATTTGACTTAGATACACCCCTTTCAGTGCTTTGAAGCTTGCATACCTCAATGGAAAGTTTCTCAATTCTGGTGACAGTTGACATCAATGGCCTTCGATCGAAAGATTTTGCGTGGTGTTCGACATCGGATTATATATTTGCACCACGTGAATTGCATTGTAGTACCTTAAGGGTCATTATCATTATCGGTGATTCCTCTCGCGCCTGTTAACAGCTCACATTATTTGCTGGTAATCTGGAGATGTCTTTCCATGTTCGAATTCAAAACATCTCTTCACATGGATTGACTTGTACTTCCAGTGAAGATTGAATGAGTTTGAAGACCCCAAATCTACTTTCATCCATCTGGGCTGTGATATATTCAAGGATATAAAAACATCAAATGTACAAAGATGCTGCACAAATGGTCATCCGAACCAAGGATGATGACTCTACATCTGAAGAATCGCCAGTCTACATCTACATATGACTATCTGATCTATGTACATGAAATGAATTGATAAAGTTGAGCATCGGAATGCCCGCCTCAGCTAGTTCATGAAAATTATATTATGATGATGTATTGTATTGTAACTTATGCAGGTCACCTTCCAGTTCGAAACCTCGGATCCTCATGATAAAGCATTTCACCCGACATCAAGATTTACAACTTCACGCTTTAGGGGGCAACTATTATATACATATTTGGGCACTTCGACCCCAAAATTATATGTCAATAAACTAGAGATCATCAACCCCTAAAAGAGTTGTTTCATACCCTAAAAGAACATGGTCATTTGATTACATCATTCCCCAAAAGTTCCACCTGAGAAACCATCTAGAAATGGCCTAAACTAAACCATACTGACTGCTACACTGGCCAGGTGTGATGCATACTGAGTGGTACATTGCTTAGGTGCGAAGCATACTGATTAGGCCTACTATAGGGTGTGATGGATGAGGATGGACAAATGTCTGAGACATTTTGCTAGGTGGTTGCTCAGGGAATCTTCTAGAAACTTCTCGTATGACACTTACCTCTCTGAATTCACCTAGGGATGAGTAAGATATCCAATAAATCTCCAAGTGGAACCAACTGTAACAAGTGGAATGACACTAATCAAAACCCCAGAGATGACTCACACCCTTGCACACATCTATAAATGGATCCCTCATCTAAGAGATTTAAGGGCAGGAATATTGTGAATTGCAAGGAAGCGCTGATAGTTTGTAATTAAGGAAGGAGCATTGTATTGTTGGTGTGATCTTGCTATTTCATGAGGTGAAGAGGGATTGATGCTAGGAGGATGATGCTGAATCAGACAACTGGATTGTAATTCTCCCTTCTATTTAATAAAGTTCTTCAAGTTTTCTTCCATTTGATTGTGCACTTGTGAATGTTATCATTTGTTAATATTATTGTATGTTCATTATATATTTGATTCTGTAATGTTTATGTTATAATAGATTAAGATGCTTTGATGGTTCGTTGTTACTGTGTTTCTACAGGTACTCTCCAAGTGGGATAAGTATGGGGAGGATTTGCAAGGTCTATCAAGGGGGAGAGAGATCAAGCAAGGGATTAAGCGGAAGTTCTAGGTTAGTTCCATTATCTTTCTCTTATCTGTTATACATAGAAGAAATCGTGAATTGCTTTAAACAGTTGTTTCTAGGGTAGCTGCCAAACCTAGAGGGCTAGTCATTCAAAAAGACACTAGTTTTCCCAGAAACATCTTTGTCAATATCTTCTTCATTTATGCAACCCTTGCTTCCTCATGGTTCATCCATGATGCCAAATCCATCAACTGTAAATCCCCTAGCTTTGCATTAGGGTCCCATACATTCATGTATGTCAATGCCATGTTATGCAAATAAAACTCAGACATCTTGGCCCTATCTTCCAATGTGATTTCATCACAAAGATCAATGAACTATCTATAATCCTAGAATGGTGTAGTGCGTATTTGTGTTAGGGTATTGATTTGGAATTGCATTCATTGTTCCTTAAGGTATAATGCATAGGACTTAGCTGGAGTCCTGAACTGGATTGCTTCCAAAGAGAGACTAGCCAAGGATGCTAACTGATTCTATATTTCTTGCAGATGTCCTTTCAACCATGTATTTTCTACCTCTAACTAATTTTTCATGATGGCCTCTCTATCCCTCAATCTACCTAGCTCTCTGCCCATCTCGTTGAGCTTCTCTTCCATGTGACCAATGTCCTCCACTCCCTTGGACTTGGCAATTGGAATCCATCTATGAGTTCTGGATCTCTCTTTCTCAAGCTCAAAGAATAATGGAATGGTGAATTTTTGTGGAATGATCCTGTCCCCCTCAATAAATATGTAGTAGGAGTCAAGGTTAGGTTGAGAACTAGGCTCCTCTAGCTCTAGGTCCTCTCCCTTTGTTTCTTGTTGCTTACTTCTTTCCTCATCCAATTTTTGAGTTTCTTATAGGTTTAGTAGAGTTTCCTATAGGACTACCTCTACTTCCTGTAGGTCCTGTTGTGTATCCTATAGGATGCCTTTTCCTTTGGATGAGGTAGACCTGGTTATAGGAATTATCACATAGGTGATAGGAGACATAGGGGAGGTTTGGGATGATTATCCTTCTTCTTGAGTTTTTATAGGAGATGCCATCTTCTCCAGCTGTTTAGGAGAGTCCTTAATAACAATTGGAACCTTTGTTGGATTTTGGGGTTTTCCATGCCTTATCCTTGTGCTTTTCCTTGTTCTAAAGTATAAGGAGGTCTTCCTCTGACTTTTTCCTTTATGTTTGATATAGGTACTAAGGGAAGTGAGGGAAATTGTTGCCTCTCTCTCAGTTGGTTCTGGAGACACCCTAGGTGACTCCTTCTTGTCTTTTTCCTCCTATTTTCGATTACCCTTTTCCTTTATGTTTTTCCCCTCTTCTTCTCCTTCTAGATCCTCATCTTGTTTATCAATCTCCTCCTTGACATCTTCCTCTGTTTCTTCATCACCTTCCTTCTCTTTCTCCTCTTCTTCCTCATCATCTATTTCATCTTCATCCTTCTCCGCTTCTTCTCCATCTGTTTCAATTTATTCCTCATCTCTTTCACTGATAGTAGGACTAATGTCATATGTGAGGGCTTTGATATCCTCCTCTGTCTGCATGTCTCTAAAAATTTCCCATTGGATAAGAATTTTGAGGTTGTGGAGGGCATTTTCTATGATGATTATAATTAGCCCATGGTGGGATAACTGTTGGTGGTTTCCCTCTTGCACCTTTATGCTCGTATCTATCAGTGATTGCAGAAGGAAGTATGGTATGTTAAGCCTGTGGTGAGGAGGTGTTTCTACTGCAAACCTCAACTCCTTAAGAAGCCTAAAGTGATACCCATAAACCACACTATACCTACCTTCACATGATATGTATTTAATAAGGTGGTAGCTTACCTCATCCCAAGGGTATGGTATGCTTGTTCTCCTTACTCCATTTTTGTCCTCAATGGGCTCTTCTCCCTTTAAAAAGAACTTCTTCTTAGTAAACTGGCTATCTTCCTTTCTCCAAGGCACTCCTAGGGGAAGTGTGGTAATCCTGCTTATGAGTTCAGAGGTGAGATCTATGGAGAGGCCTCTCACCACAACAATGGCATGGGCTCTAGTCAATGGAATGAGGGAGAGAGCAAACTCTTGGGCCACTCCATCATCATACCCTCTTAATTTATCAAAATATCCCATCCAATTATGCCTCGTGAGGATTTCTAACATAGGAGGGTGGTGGTGGATTCTAACAGTGTTAATGAGCTCCCTTCTATTAAACCCCCCTGTCATTTTGGCTGGTGAACTATGAGGAGTAGAGATGGTTGATAGAAAATTTAATGTAGAAGTAAAGGACTGAAATAATTGTGGAATCAATTCCCTACAGAGTTCCTAAATTCACTCAAACTATGAGATTTTTCTGAACAATTCACTTGGAAAAAGGGAAGTAAATGCAAATCCTACCTCCTCGTGGTGTTTGTTGTGGTCAATCCCTGCGTATCCCCTTTCGAAACTCCTCTCGGAAAATCCTGTAGACTGTCTCTATATCCTATAGGATTCCTGTGCAATCTTATAGGATTTCCTATATAATCCTATAGAAATTCATGTGCAAGAGAAAGGTGGAATTTTCTCTTTTGTAGGTGGCCTCAGTACGAGAGCGAATTTCCTAGAGTGAGCCTCAAGGAGATGAATGCATGAGTGCATGGGGATCAACTATTATTTCCTCTTATGGTTGAGTTGAGTGAGGTGGTGTGCTGGCAGCAGAGGTAGATGTCTATTTTTGGACCGTTGGTCCCCACTAGCACCTCATCATTCCCCTCTCCTCGTAATCAACTCCCAAATCATGCCTTCGTAGACTTAACTGCTTTTTTCCTTCTCCTCTCTTTTTTGACTTGACTGCTGCCACGTGTGGGAAGACCAAATGTTTTGTCTTCATCGACTGAATGAAGGTGGCCAAGTTAACTAGCCACCTTTTGCTTATAAACAAACTCACTCACAACCTTTACATTCTTTTGAATACATAATGCAAATGAGAGAATGAAGCGAGATACTCACCTGTGGTGCTAATAACTTGCTGCGGTTTATTGAAGACATGAGGTGCTTGTTGTGTGTTACCTGCATGTTATTTTTCCTTCTTTTTTTATTGCTCTCTAACAATTCCTTTGATGTGTAGGTACCTAGTGTTGAAGATGATGGTGTTGTTGCTGCTCTGGAGCTCCTTCTTCCCTTGGATCTTCATGCTGGAAGCTTGGTTCTACTCATGAATTTTATTCTGTGGGATAGGCTACTACAGGATGTCCTGTAGCTGCTTCTCCCTTATAATTTTTAATCATACACTCTGCTGGGATTTTGAAGATGATGACATGGATAGACAGGAGGTCTAGGAGTGTGAATAATGAGGAATACGCTCAGGTGTTGTTCCCTTCCTCCCTCTTGTTTCATTTTTTTTTGTGTTTTCTCTTGAGGACTGTGATTTTTTTTGTTTGAAAACTGATCTTTTTATGATGAATACAGGGGCGATCAAGGTGGAGAAAAGTATGGTAAGGAAGTGGTGAAGTGGGGATATTATTTTTTCAACATGGTAGGTCGTTTTATCACCCTATGGTCACTTCCTGTAGGATTCTCGAGCCACTATAATTCCTATAGGATCATCCTGTAGGTTTTTAGGGGATCCGATAGGTTTACAGGGGATCCTGTAGAAAACATAGTCCCCTTGTAAACTGAAGCAAAGGAGTGAAAAAAATGAAAGAAATGGTGGAGTGATGAATGATGATGGGTGGAAAAATAAAAGTGAGTGAAATAGGTCCCTTTTCTTACTCTCCTTTGTTCTCTGGTCGTCCTCCTACTGACCTACAAACATAATTTTTTCATTCTAGTTGTTTGTGTTGGGCGCCCCAAGAGGTTTTCAACCCATTGGTGGGACTCAGGTGCCTCATGTAGGTTTTCACCTGAGTCCTTATTTTTATTTTTTTCTCTCATTGATTTGATGAGGCGGGAGCTGAAACTTGCTCCACCACCATCATGCTTTATTGATACCATCAATGAACTCTTGCTTTGGTAATGGCCTCTTGTAAACTTTCAGTCTATACCCATTAACAAGTAAAGGAATGGACTCTGCATCTATGGTCCCGATCCGCACTGAACCATTATCGTGACATCTCTCTATAACATAAGGCCCCGACCATCTTATCCTTAACTTTCCCTTAAAGTCTTTATATCCGGAATCATATAACAAGGCCCAATCACCTTCTTGAAATTGCTTATCCTTGATGTTCTTATTGTGCCATATCTTCCTTTGAAGTTGAGTTACCTCTGTGTGTAGGAGAGCCTCCATTCTGAATTCATCTAAACCATTCAACTGAAGAAATCTCTCTTATTGTGCACTGCTAAGATCCAGATCTAGTTGGGCTGCTATCCTCAAAGTGTTATACTCAAACTGATCCAGGTGGATATTAGCGGCCACCCACCAAGTCCACTTGGACCCCCATCATTGTTTCTTTCAGCCTTTCAGTTTTTTTAATTGTAGCACAATTTACTATTTTTAGTAGTTTTTTGGGTCCTAAACTTCCGGAGCCGTTTTAAGGCCCTAAACAATGATTTTTGGGAAAAATGGGAGCAACATGGGTCCATGGATTGATGTTTCTCTTCCCAAAGTTATAGTTCTCAGATATATCTTTCTAACGAGAAATTGTACGCATCAAACGAAGATCATATGCCAAAGTTACAACCCCAGGAAGTTGATGTACCAATTTACCCAAACGAGGCTCATAGTTTGGTGTTTCATCTTCTAGAGTTAGTTTTTTGGATGTTTAGGGTTTTCCATTGTTTCTCAACAATAAATAGGCCTTCAAGCCTCATTTTAACACAATTCAGAGGCATGTAGCCACCACATCTCTTCTCAGAGATAAGCTACCATCACCCTCGCTGTTTATTTCCATTTTCTATTTGTAAGAATATCTCAGTATTTTACATTAATGAAATGAAGTATTATTTCCACTGCATCTTTGTGTTTATGGCTATCTCTGTAATTTGTTGTGTTCCTATTTAAATTCTGATCAGTGGTATCAGAGCAGTCTATTTTTTCTCTATTTGTCTTTGCATGTCCCCAACAAGGTCGGGATATAAGGAGTTAGGGCTTGAACTGGTCGAACCTTTGCAAGACCAGCCTCACAAAACTCGATGGCCTCCCATGGCGGATGAAAAGAAAGATGAGGGAGCAGGAGATCCTATCAAAATCTTGCTCAAAGAAGCCCTCGAGCGACAAAGGAACGTGATGATGGAAAAATTTGCCCAGATCCTTTAGCAGCTACCCAAGGGCGATGCATCGGCTTCCCACAGCTACTCTGGAAATGCCACACTGTTTAAGGTACAAGTTAATTTTGAAATCCCCATATTCGAGGGTTAGATAAATGTAAATGCCATCAATAAATGGTCAAATCTGCTAGAGGGTTATTTTTCTATTCATGATTTTTCCAGTCAGGAAAATATTATTTTTGCTTTTCTCAAAGCAGCCCCCCACATCAAGGACTCGTGGGAAACCTACTGCGACCAGAAGGATGAAAGTACCAACTCACTATTTTCAACCACACCCACCTGGAATTTATTCCGGGATGCCATCAAGGAGCAGTACTACCCTGTTGGAAGCCATGAGGATCAATACATAAAGTGGACCACGCTATGGCAGGGAAGGGACCAAGACGTGCTAGAGTTTACCAATATTTTCCATACCCTTCGCACAAAATTGGGTATCAAGGATTTGGAGCAACATTTGATACTCAAATACCGCAACTGCTTGCACAAGTACATCCAGGAAGAAATAGAATTCCTAAACATCTCCTCGCTCGGCACAGCATACTGATATGCCGTCAAGGTCGAGGAAAAGTTTAAACAGAAGAAGCGAGACTTTGGATCTACAAATTTGAAGCAAGGGAAAGGTTGTGCCAAACCATAGAACAAAGGACAAAGCCAAGGTGGGGTGGCCCAAGACAACCCGTCAAAGTTGCAAGCAAAGAACAATGTCGCAAAGCCAAAAAAGGACACGGGAAAATGGTGTGAGTTCCATAAGAGCTCCACTTACAACACAAGTGAGTGTTGGGCCAAGCAATCACTAGTGGCTGAGCTAAAGGTTTTAGAATCAGATGCATGTTCTGACTCTGAGTCAAAAACCGACAAGGGGAATGACAAAGGGAAGTAGATTATCGATGCAGAGCCCAACGCCACTGTTGCCACCATGAAGATCCAAAAGGAGGAACCCGAAGATCCAGAGGATGAGGAGCATCTCTTCCACTCCCAGATGTGGGTAAAGGGATCCCCACTATAGTTCATTGTTGACAGCGGGAGCCAAAAGAACCTCATTTCGATAGAGGTCGTGAAGCGGCTGGGCTTATCGACCACATCACATCGACAATCGTACACCATCGGGTGGCTTCACCAAGGACGAGATCTTCCCGTGAGCCAGCAGTGTCGCCTTCCATACAACATCAAGCCCTTCACAGATGAGACATTGTGTGACATTGCTCCCCTTGAAGCTTGTGATGTATTATTAGGAAAACCATACTTGTGGAAGCAACATGCTATGTATGAATCAAGGCCTCGTGCTGTTATTATTACTTTGGGAAATAAGTTGTACAGGATACCAGACGTAGCACTTCCTACCGCCATCTCTTTGGTTACTGTAAAACAATGCAGTAAGCTCATTTCCAAAATCAGGGAATTTGTTTTCCTGATGATACACCCTCAAGGAAAGAAGAAGACGGTGGCCACGACCTCCAGATAGGGCCCCTCCGCATGACAACTACATATGGACAAGGTCATGGATGAGTATGATGACATCTTCACCTCCCCCGCAGGGGTTCCTCTGCACTGTCAGGTCAAGCACTCCATCGATCTAACCCCAAGTGCACCGCTGCCTAATGGACCAATCTATTGGGGCTCCGTTTTGGAGAATGATGAAATCAAGAGGTAGATTCAGGAGCTGCTATAGAAAGGTCACATCCATCCAAGTTCATCACCCTGTGGGAGCCCAATCATGTTGGTACAGAAGAAGGATGGGACTTGGAGACTTTGTATTGACTATCAGGCGCTGAACAAGATTACTGTCTGTAATAGGTACCCCATCCCACGGATTGATGACCTCCTAGACCAACTGAATGGGGAAAAATATTTCAACAAGATTGATTTGAGGTCAGGATATCACCAGGTACCAATTGAATCCTTCGATGTGTGGAAGATTGCCTTCAAAGCCAAGAAGGGCCTTTTCAAATGGTTTGTTATTCCTTTCGGATTAATGAATGCTCCTGCAACCTTCATGAGGCTAATGGACGACATCTTGCAGCCATTCATCAACTCATTTGTAGTGGTATACTTGGATGACATCCTGATCTTCAGCCAGAGTTGGGAAGAGCACCTCCAACACATCTGACAGGTTCTCCAAACACTACAGCAACACAAGTTATGTGCCAATTTGGAGAAATGCACTTTTTTCATGACCCAGGTTCAGTATCTGGGATACATTATTCATGAACAGGGGGTGCATGTGGATCCAGCCAAGATCCAAGTCATTCAGGATTGGCCCTCTCCAACCACTCTAACGGAGCTTCGCAGCTTTATAGGTCTTGCCAACTTCTACCGCAGGTTTTTGTTGGGATTTTCTCATATCATTTGACCCTTGAGTCAAGTCACCAAGGGAGGAGCGAAAGCAAAATTATTTTGGTCTGAATCTCAACAGAAGGCATTCATAGAGTTGAAAGATTGCCTCTTCTCGGGACCAGTGCTCGTATTGCTAGACTTGCAACAACCATTTGAGGTCGAGACATATGCCTCTGACTATGCTATTGGGGTAGTCCTTACTCAACAGAGGCATCCAGTGGCATATCATAGTGAGACACTTTCAGACATAGTCTGGAAGTATCCCACTTAAGAAAAAGAGATGTATTCCATTGTGTAGGCTTGCTGACAATGGAAACATTACATTTTGGGGAAGGAAACGGTCATCCACAGAGACCACCGACCCCTCTAGTTCATACAGACCCAAAGGAAATTGTAGAATGATTGCCATCAAAAGTGTTCCACATATCTGCAACAGTTCCATTTGAATATCAAGTATAAGAAGGGTAGCACTAATAATGTTGCAGATTGCCTCAATCGACCACTGATCATGTCATTAACCACCGTGCTTAACTCTTTTGGGCACGAGAGTTCTAATTGGCCACTTCTCTACAAAAGCGACCCAGACTTTGGCCACACATACCAGACACTCTTGGAGGGTTGGCATGTTCTAGATTTTCACCTCCAGGATGCCCTATTATGCCACCTTGGTCACCTTTGTGTTCCTTCAAGCAAGCGTGCCAAGATGATTTGGGAAGCACACTACAGTCGGGCTGCTGGGAATTTCGGGGTCGAGAAAATAGTGGCAGTACTATAGAAGTATTTCTACTGGCCAAATCTTTGTCAGGATGTTGGGAAGTACATCAGATCATGCACTACCTATGTCATTGCCAAACCGACAATCAAGAAGCAAGGCCTCTATACCACACTGCCTACCCCTAGTCAACCTTGGGAATCCATCTCCATGGATTACATGTCAGGCCTTCCTTCCACTAAGCATGGAAACAACTGTGTTTTTATGGTCGTCGACAAGTTATTGAAGATGGCCATTATGGTGGCCTGCAAGAAGAATATCACAGCAAAAGCCATTGCTAAACTCTTCTTTCAACGAGTGTGGGTGCACTTTGGGATCCCACAGTCTATCATCTTAGATCAGGATAGTACGTTCCTTAGTACATTTTGATCCAGTCTCTCGTCGATGTTGGACACCAAACTCACTAAGTCCACAGCCTTCCATCCTTAAACTGATGGCCAGACAGAGGTTGTCAACAGGATGATTGTACACATTTTGCGCATGTACAACTGAAAGCATCCATGTACATGGGATGAGAGCCTCCCCTATGTTCAGCACATCTACAACTGGGTTCTCCACAGCTCGACTGGCCACATCCCTTTTCAGGTGGGCTTGGGATTCCAGCCACTATGTACCATTGATGTGGCCATGCCATTTGCAGTTACTCACGTAGATTCAGCTCATGTCTAGTCCGAAACAGATAAGGCAAACAACTTCATTGAGAACATCCAACATATTCACCAGCAAGTCCATGACATTCTGGAGAAATTAAATGCCAAGTACAAGCGACGACATGATCAACATCGGGTGCCACACAAGTTTCAGGTGGGCAACAAAGTCTGATTGCATTTGTAAAAGGAACACCTTACCGGAGCCTATCGGAAACTCAGACCACTCTGATATGGTCCTTACATAATTACCAAGGTTGTGAGAGATAATGCATTTGAGCTCAGCATTCCCCCATTCCTTGGCCTGCACCCAGTGTTCAATGTGGACCACTTTCAGCCATACTTTCCACCATTACTAGACACATCCGACATTGCAGAACAACTCACACCCACAAAGTTAAATCCAGATTGCATGGAACAAGCTGCAACTAATCGAATCATAGACACACAGATCAAACACACTCACCAGCAGAACCTCCAACTATATCGAGTTGTCAAAGTAGGCCAACTCCTTCACCAGGGCAAGTGGCTCACTAGGGACCAAGTTCAGCAAAAGTTTCCTCATCTCATGGAAGAACTCAACGCAATGGGGACCATTGCTTCCTAAGGGGGGAGGAATGATCCAGGTGGATATTGGTCGCTACCCACCAAGTCCACTTGGACCGCCATCATTGTTTCTTTTAGCTTTTTAGTTTCCTTAATTGTAGAACAATTTACTATTTTTAGCAGTTTTTCGGGTCCTGAACTTCCAGAGCCGTTTTGAGGCCCTAAATGACATTTTTTTGGAAAAATGGGAGCAACATGGGTCCATGGACTGATGTTTCTCTTTACAAAGTTGTAATTCTCGAATATATCTTTCTAACAAGATATTGTACGTGTCAAATGGAGATCGTATGCCAAAGTTACAACCCTGGGAAGTTGATGTACTAATTTAATCAAACAGGGCCCACAGTTTGGCGTTTCATCTTCTAGGGTTAGGTTTTTGGATGTTTAGGGTTTTCCATTGTTTCTCAACAATAAATAGGCCTTCGGGCCTCATTGTAACATAGTTCAAAGGCATGTAGCCACCACATCTCTTCTCAGAGATAAGCTACCATCGCACTAGCTGTTTATTTCCATTTTTTGTTTGTAAGCATATCTCAGTATTCTACATTAATGAAATGAAGTATTATTTCCACTGCATCTTTTTGTTTATGGTTATCTCTTTAATTTTTTGCATTTTTGTTTAAATCCAGATCACAAACTCAATGGACAACAGGGCCTTTTTCACATAGACTAGCTCATAGGGTGTGAATCGAGTGGTAGTCTTCCAAGTGGTATTATAGGCCTAGGTGGCCTCAACTAGTCTATCTGCTCAATATTTCCTATTGTTGCTAACCACTTTGGTCAAGATGCTCTCCAACACTCTGTTGGTCACCTCCACTTTCCCATTAGGTTGTGGGTGATAGGCAGTGGAGGCCCTATGCTTGATCTTGTGCTGCCTGAGCAAGTTTTCAATCATGTTGGAGGTGAACTAGTTTCCTTAATCAGTGACCAGTTCTTTAGGGTATCCAAATTTCTAAAATACATTCTCCCTTAAGAACTTACCCACCTTCTCCTCTATTTCCGCCTTAATTACCTTGGTTTCAACCCACTTAGTCAGATAGTCAATGCACACAATCATATACTGCTTTTTCTTGGAAGGAGGGTCAATAGGTCTAATGAAATCCATTCCCCACTTCTCAAATGGCTCAAAAGTCACTTGAGGTTGCAGAGGAATTTCATCTCTTGAAGTGGTCTTTCCCATCCTTTGGCACCAATCACATTGACTAGTATATATTTTCACATCCTGATGAAGAGTGGGCCAATAATACCCAACTTATTGTTTTGTCAATTTAGATTGTCCTAAATTGCTATATTAATTGTCAATCTGGGAGTCGTAAACTGCTGAAGTGAGGCACACTATATATGCAAGATAATCGATTTCTTACTTTTTGTCATTTTTGATTTTTAGTTTTTTTTTGGGTTTATCTTCGTTGATTCCCTAATGTGAGATGGAAATTCTAAAAGACAAGTATGGATATAAATGTTCAAGGCTGGTGTCCTTTAAAATGATTCCCAAAACTTCAAACTTTTCAAAAAGGTTTTAAAACATGCAATGATGAAATTTATTCCTAAAAGAGAATGGAAATGTGCCACTATTCTAATTAAACAAACAGTGAGCTATTGATCATGAAACCCAGTATCCTTGCTGCTATCTAAATATAAAATAAAATGAACTCAAAGAAATCCAAAATTTGCAAGCAAAGTAAACTAAAATCAAATTACATCAACTCATATTCTAACCCCTCACCATTCGTCTCGCTCTGGCTTTCGGAGGTAATCATAAACAACTTGAGCAATCTAATATCTAATTCGCAGAAAATAAAACTAGTATCAAACTACACACTCATACTTCAATCCCTCACCATTAGTCTCGCTAGGCTTTCGGAGGTAACTGAAAATGACATGAGCAATTCAATAACTAACTTGCAGAAAAATAAACTAATATCAAACTACACACTCATACTTCAATCCCTCACCATTAGTCTCGCTATGGCTTTCGGAGGTAACTGATAATGACATGAGCAATCCAATATCTAATTTGCAAAAAAATAAACTAATATCAAATTACACACTCATACTTCAATCCCTCACCATTAGTCTCGCTATGGCTTTCGGAGGTAACTGATAATGACATGAGCAATTTAACATCTAACTTGCAGAAAAATAAAAATGTACAAAACTGAAATAAATAAGACAGTGCTGGAATTAAAAACTAAGAAAAATAAATCAGCAGAAGGACAAGACTAACTCCATGTCATTAGTCATTATAAAACTATGTGCAAACGCCCGGGATGCCTACTGTAATCTGGAACAAAGACATTGATCAGTTAACAACAGTATAAAGCATGAAAAATTATGGACAGAAGCAAAATGTTAATACCATAACAGAGGCAATATATACACGTGAATAACTATGGCATAATGAACGTAAGGAAATAAAGCATGAAACTATATAGCAATAAACAAAACCTTGGCATGTGCAGGGGCCCTCTGCATAGTCCTCAGGCAACAACTATCAACCACGAATTGAGCTTATAAACAGAGTCCTCTCATGTATTCAAAATGCAGTCATAACACAGAAATAAAGTCACGGCATAGTGGGCTCATTAACAGTCAAAATTACATTACAAAGGCTAGCTATTATGCGTATGAGAACGCATTATTTATAACAGAGGATGACATAACTAATTTCCTAAAATCTGCGCTAATAAAAGACACATGAACAACCACATCTAGGAATCTAGCATTATGGCTGCTGTGAAGATTAAATCTATGGAGGGTGCCTGTTGGATTCGGCTTATGGAGCAATCCACAGGTGTTGATATGTCCCTTGAGATTTAGGAATGGCCACGCAAGTCTTCACATGGTGAAAAATAGAGTTTTGTCACTGTAGGACTCTTATGTTGACCATCGAGTTGACTACCTTTGACCATAGGCTTCTTTGGTGAATTCGACTGAGCAAATAGGACTCGGTCCACGTCCATGTTGTTTCCAACTTTCTCATGTGGCTCGATTTTCCTGAAGACACCTATAACATAGACTTTAACAAAAAGGTTATGGAAAGTTGAACTGGCTGCGGAAAGTGACAAGATTTCACAGCTCTATGAGCAAAAATCTAATTCAAACAGTAGACACAAAACATAGTTAGGAAACCACTTTATATGCTCTTTTAAACTAATATGCAATGATGTTGACAACTTTTGAGGACCAGGTAAGTGGAAAATGTCTAGAAAGGTGTATAGGAAAGATGCAAGTTTGGGACTCAACATACCGCCACTGTGAAGGTGTTTCATGTCCCCATGCAACCAAAATTTTGATCATCCTCCCTTTAGTCGATGTGCTCTGAAGCTTCTACTAGTACATCCAGTCCTCTTCTCCTCTTCCTTGGTACTACTACCATCCTGAGCTTCCTCATCAAACATCTGAATTTGAGACTGATCAATTCCCTATTCAACTTCCTGCACTTTTTCTTTAATTTCTTGTTCTTTTTCTGCCACAGTCCCAAATGTAACATAGTGTTGTCATGAATGATCTTGTCCAATCTGCTTTGCTCCTTTAATGCTTCATTTTCATTTTTAATATGTCTATTTAAAACCTCCAATTCAAAGACTTCTTGTTTCAAGGATTGGACTAGAGCTTCTTGTGTTGTGTGAGGTTGAGTGGATGACGTGCTTGGACCTGCAGCTGTCTTCTCTAAGGATTCTATATAATCATACATCTCCTGCTGATTTGGGTCCACCTCGAGTGTAGCCTTTCTTGGGCTAACCCCAAAATCCCGTTGAGAGGGACTGATTTCAAACTCTAGCCGAAAAGGACTCATGTCAACATCTGGCTGTGAAATGGAAACATGGTGTGGGCTACAGTCAGGAGAGGTTGCTGGAGGCTTTTCTGGGGTTTCCTCCCCCAAATCAATAAAGTGGGGCCCTTTGGTTTTTACTGTTGTTAATTTCCCCTTAAGCCTAGAGCTTCTTCTCACATGTTATGGACTAGTATCTTCCTTCATACCCATACTCTGTTTTTCCTTTCATTTCTTCTTGGCTAAAGTTGCTTGTTCTTTAACATAGGCTAACCTTTCGGATAGTGTTTGGTGATCTTCTTTTTGAGAAGGCTCTGCAGTTTGAGATACAACTTCTATGTCTTGTTTCCTTTTTTATTTTCTTTGGTTTCTATCCTTTGTTGTTTCTAGCCTCTCTACTTGATCAACTTCTTTGGTTTTGCTAATAGGAGGGTCTTGAATTATTGCACTTTTCTCCTTTCTCCTACTCCTTCTTGGTGTACTACTTTTAGGTGCCTCGGATGGCTCTTAAAAGTAGTTTCTCACCAAAACTTGTTCCCAAGTATCCCTATTTTTCTTCAATTGGTCCTCCATTAGAATTCTCACAAGCCCATGATGATACGAATAAGGTTCTATGTCTTCTATATTCTTTTGGATTGTTGTGCACATCTTTTTCAAGCTCAACAATAAAAAGTAGGGTAGATTGAGTGTTTGGTTCTCTAAAAAGTTCATCAATAACCGAGTATGATACATGTACATTGCCCCAAAACAACCTTCACAAGTAATGAACTTTTGAATGATTAACAGTAAGCTGGCCCACTCCTCTTTTAAAGCATGGATAGGAATTCCCTTTTTGAATATAGTTACGTCCATAGCTGGGTTGCGTAGCATGACTCTCTAAGCCTGCTCGTCAAAGCTCTTGTTCTTGAACCAACGTTCACCTTCCTGAGGAGGTTTTGTAGTAGCTGCTATGGATGCCTCGGTGATTATAAGCTTAAGGTCCCCAATTTCCACCACCTAGCCATTAAAAGACCTCGAAAAGGCCTTGGTAATCTCCTTGTTGTAGCCTTTGAACTTTTGAATAAACCGTAGCCATTTTTCCTTGTTCAATATGTCTTTTACTTGCGAGTATCCTTCTAAAAACTTGGGTCCTTCTAGTTCTTCCCTCAACAACAGACCCATTCTTCCTTCTGTTCTTAAAATTCATTTGCTTGAGGAGGGTTAGTGGAATTGAGACGGCTGGTTATGGGAGTGATCAGAGTCTATGGAAAAAAATAGTGACTGTGAGCAAAAAAATATAGGACAGGCAGCGGAAATGAATTCGTGAAATGGAGTGAAGGCTTATGTGAACAAGGTGGAAATGCAGCCGTGATGTCAATAGAACAGTAGGGGGAATAAAGTACATTCAGAATAATTTTAAATTGGGTGGCCGCAGAGTAGATATGAACAGGTTTATGAAATGGCTACGGATTTTATGCGGCTGAGAAGAGCCGTAGTCAAATCGACCATGTCATGATTACAGGTGGAGTGTTAAGATGCAGCGAACACAAATGAAATCCGAAGGCTAATCATAAGACCATTTGGAGAATAAATGCATGGTTTGTGGAGGAATTTCATGGAACGGTTATGGAGCTATCACGGAAATCATTGCATATAGTGGAGCTTATGGTTTAATAACTATGAAAAAATGTGTTTTCATTGCTATTTGAAATAAACTTTTACTCGTACCTTGGATTTTTGCCATTTGTTTGTCCATGATCAACTGCTCCTTATTGATGCCTTTAGGTGCTCCATGTCTTCATAATATATCCTCAGTCATACCTGCATTTTGACTTCATGATTATTGAACTAACATCTTTAAAACAATTTGAAAAACAGAGTGGTGGCTGCGGAAATTGCTTCTGGCTGCGGAAACTGATTCCAGCTGTGGAAACTGACACAACAACCACTTGACTGAATGAAGATGGATAATAACTAACTGAATGAAAATGGTCATGAAAGAGACTTTTATTGATGAAATGAAATGCAATGTATGAAATGGAGTGGGATGAAATGGAGTGGAGTGAAATGAAAATGAAATGGAGTGGAATGAAAATGAAATGGAGTGGAATGAAAATGAGGTGAAGTGAAATGAAAATGGGAAAGAAAGAGAGATTTTTTTTTTTGGAAAATATAGGGTGTCAAGTGTTCCTGATTTTCAATCTATATTTTCTATATAAGACTGCCAATCAGTGATTGGTTTTCAGGCTTATACAATTTTTTATTTTTATTTTTTGACAGAAAGGAACAAAGGCTAGGCTGGTGGAGAAGAAGGATTCTTCTTCACCAGCCTTATTACAAAATTCTATTGAAACATTTTGACAAATTCCTTTTTTGAGAGTGGCTTATGATAGATCTTTAATCTGTGGTCATTCATAATAAGAGGAGTTTGAAATTCATCAATGGTCTTGATTCTTACCACTCCATTGCTAAATACTTTGTCAATCTCGTATGGCCCAAGTCAATGAGTCTGAAATTTACCTTTGAAGTCTTTAAATTTGGAAACAAATAGTAATGCCCAATATCCCTCTTGAAACTTTTTCTCTTCAATGTTTTTGTCATGCCACTTAGCTCTTTGATACTGAACTAGATCAGTTCTTAGGATGGCTTCTTGTCTGGTCTCATCCAACTCATTCAACTACTCCATTCTGTGCTCTTGGGCTTCTGATAGATCCATCCCCAATTGAACTTCCATCTTGAAAGTTTTGACTTGAAACTCAATGGGCAACAGGACTTATTTCCCATAAAAAAGTTCATAGGGAGAATGTCTTGTTTTATTCCTCCATGTAGTTTTGTAGGCCCATAAGGCTTTAGGAAGCCTTTCTACCCAATCTCTTCTGTGTAGATGAACAGTTTTGGTGATGATGCTTTCAATAACTTTGTTTGTAGACTCCACTTGGCCATTTGCTTGCGGATGGTAAGGAGTAGATTTTTTGTGCTTGATTTTGTATTCTTCCATCAGCTTCTCCATCAAGTTAAATGTAAATTGACTTCCATGATCTATCACAATTTCTCTTGGAACACCAAAGCGAGTAAAAATATCCTCATAAAGAAAACTAACAACTGAATTTTCAGTAGTAGCAGATAATGCTTTGGCTTCTACCCATTTAGTGACATAATCAGTACATACCAATATATACTTCCTCTGCCTAGATGGTGGATTAATAGGTCCAATGAAATCTAAAGCCCATTTTTCAAAGGGTTCGATGAGTACCTGTGGTTGTAATGGCATTTCATTTGAAAGAGTCGGTTTCCCTACTCTTTGGCAGTTGTCACACCTTTTGACATATTATTTTGTATCTTTGAAGAGGGAAGGCCAATGATATCCTAAAGAAAGGATTTTATAGGCCATCCTATTGTCAGCAAAGTGTCAGCTGCATGGTTCATCATGACATGCCTTGAGGATGTCAGGCATTTCATCTTCCTTAACACATCTTCTGATCACAAGATCTGGCCCTGTTTTAAACAATTCGTTAGAAATCCATGAATATTTTGAACTCTCCTTAATAATATTTCTTCTTTCACTAGGAAATAAATGTGGAGGTAGTTTCCCTGTAACCAAATAGTTAGCAATATCCACATACGAAGGAGTCTTAGTAGTTACTGCAAATAAATATTCATCTGGAAAGTTATCCTCTACAGGAGAATCTTCTTTAGTATTTTGGATCCTAGACAAGAAATCAGCTACTATATTTTGTTTCCCTGGTCTATCCAACACAGTAATATTGAATTCCTGTAAAAGTAAGAGCCATCTTGTAACTCTGCCATTAGTAACATGTTTGTTCATTAGATATCTAATCGTAGAATGATCAGTATGGAAAAAAGTTTCATAGCCTGTTATATAATGTCTAAACTTATTGATTGCATGAACAATAGCTAAGAACTCTTTTTCAGTCACAATATAGTTCAACTCAGTGGGAGTCAAATTTTTACTAGTATAGT
>APFE030447432.1:0-13005 GCA_000404065.3 Pinus taeda
GAGCAAGTAAAAGATCAACATGGAGTAGTTGAGCTTGCAGTGCGACGAAGTGGTGTTGTAGAATAGGAAGATGATATAGGTACCGGAAGAATCCTATTAGATGGTCCCAGAGCTGGTCATCCCAATAGAGGCATGCATCCACAGACTAGCAGCAGGGGTGCACGAGGTGTGAGAAGAAATTACTAAGGTTTAAATGGAGCTGAACCTTTAGATAGCAGAGCTACGGTTGAAGGCAAAACCATCCACCCCTCCAAAGGTAAGAGAACAACATGCCAACGCTATTACATCGAAGATGGAAGAGATCAGTAGTGCAGTAAGGGACTGCACCAGAATGTTGGAGGAGTCATTTGAGGTCCTCACCAATCTGTAGGAGGACCCTAACATCCAATGCTTAGAGATAGAGGCGCGTGAGCTCTAGCAGTAGTACGACAAAGTCAAAGGGACTGCGCAGATGGTGGCCCTCATTCAAAGGCTCGTGCGAATGCAACAGGCCAAAGCGCTGAAAGAACACGTGGACACTGCACGACATCAAGAATCAATTCTGAAGGTGCGCGTTCAGCCTTGGATCGACAAGGCCGTCATCAGTACAACAACAATTGAAGGAAAAATCACACAAATGCAAGGGATGCAGGAACAGATCCAGGGAAGTAGTTCTGACACCCTGTGGTCTCGAAACAACGTGTACAGGAGATTTAGAAGGCAACCTCTCAGTGCATTGCTGACCTTGCAGTTGTTCGAACAGAGTTGGAAGGGCTCCACACAAAGATCTCTGCACCGACAGAGTGACTCGAGGGCGAGTCACGATGTTTGTGTTGGGGGCCTGTTGGGTGTGGAATCCCCCCAAGGCATGTTTTGGGGCTTAAAGCCCAAGTTTTGACCAAGTCCATTGTAAAGACTTTGCAAATTGTGGGCGCGGAGTGCGAAATTATGATAGAGTCATAGGGTTGTCCACCCTTGTTTTTGTAATATAATGTTGGCTTGGAAGATCTATATGGGATTGTATAAATAGAGTGAGGCTCTAAGTGTAGAAAACAATGAATGGAATAGAAGCATGATGAGTCTAAGGGATTGAGTCGAAGAAGTTGTGTCGTTGGGGCGTAGAGTAGGAGAAGGCTCTGCAGCTAAGTGCGAAGAGGCCTAGTAGTCCGTAGCTGAGTGCACGAACCCCTACGGCTAAATGTGCAAGATAGGTTGAGTCTATAACCATTGGAAGCATTAATAAAGAGAAGTTATATCATATTTTTGTGTATTTTTTCCTGTTTTATGTATTATTGGGCATGACTTGCAAGTTTACTGTTTATTTGTTGCGCAGACTCATATGAACGTGTTGTATAAATAAATACAACAAAAGGCATCCATTTACGCAAAGATAACTAACTGGTGTAAGAAGATAAGTAAGATAATGGGTGTGAATTAGGGAAATAGTATAGAGCATTGTCCCAGCAATGCGGAAGCCCCACAACCCCTGGTTAGGGCTGCACAAAGCGAATATATCAAGGCATGAAGGCTAGGGAAGTGCGTGAAGTAACCTGCATGAATTTGGACCAATTCAACCTCTCAGACATGTCAAGGGTTCACAAACCTGGTTCCAACACCACCCGATACTACTTCAGGTGAGACCTCAGTCTGTGATCCATGGTCTGTTGCTGAAAGGGACAATAGTACATGGATTTGTTTGGCTAAATAACTCCAAACTTGGATTAGGCCCCAAGAAGCCAACAAGAGTCCCCCTCAAGTAAATCCACCTCATTTTCCTGAGAGATTGATCCATCCTAACTAGCACACCCCAGAAGAGACTGAACTTCCAGGAGAATTGAATAATTTATGTGTTAAAAATACCCCTCCTCCAAGCTATTAAGGATGTTTCCATATATAATAATTTTATCAAGGAGAAATGTTTCAAACACCCTGGGAGGAGAAAAATAGAGCCCCCCACCTTCAATTTTATTGGTCAATTATCCTATTTGATGTTTGGATGAGTGATTTGTCCAAAATATTTAGACCTTGGAAGTCCAGTAGTAGATGTGCACATTGATGGCATCATTGTCCCTCATACCTTGATTGATCTTGGAGCTACCATCAATGTGATGACTAATGATACCATGTTGAAACTAAACCTCCAAGGAGCCTTAGGAAAGACCACTATAATGTTGCAAATAGCAGATAGATCCACAGTGGCTCCTTAGGGAGTTGTTAAGGATGTAATGCTTTCCATTGACCCTTGGGAGTATCCTACTGAATTCTTGGTTCTCAATCCAAAAACAAAATTCAATGGTTATCCTCTCATCTTGGGAATGCCATGGTTAGCCACTGTTGATGATTAAATTAGTTGTAGGGTCGGGAACATAACCATTAAGAATGGGATTTTTTCCAAACAATTGGTATTGTACCCCCCTGCTCAACCATCCATTGAGCATGACTTACCCTTGTGGCTAGAAGAGGAGGAGGAAGATGAAGTGTATCATACAACATCCCATCCAATATGTACCCTAGATGTTTTTATAGGAGGTGGGAAACCTAATGAAGATTACCTCATTGACTCGATCCTCTAGAACCAATCCCCCAATACCATGCCTCTTGATGAGCTTGTGAAAGAGTCTAAGAGTAGTCCTTGGACTGAATCATGCTTAGTTGACCCAAGTCCTACCCATGTCAAAGTTATAGAATTTGGTCCATATAGAACCTTGAATATTAACCCCTCTCTCAGCCAACCAAGAGAGAAGTTGTGCAAGATGCTAAGAGAACACTTAGATGCCTTTTCTTGGAACTATAAAGAAATGAAGGGGGTGCATCCCTCAGTTTGTACTAATCACATCTACATCAAAGATGGACGAAAATTTGTGCACTAACCTTAGACGAGAATGAACCCAACCCTCAAAGACATAGTAAAGGAAGATTGCAAAAGTTTCTAGATGGAGGGTTCATATACCCCATCTCAGATATTGAGTGGGTTTCCCCTCTAGTTGTTGTCCCAAAGAAGAATGAAAAGGGGATTACAAATAATTGAAAAAAGCCACCAAGAAGGACCATTTCCCTTTGCCTTTCATTGACCAAGGTTTAGATGGTCTTGTAGGGAAGAAGTTCTTCTCTTTCTTGGATGGATTCAATGGTTACAATCAAATCTAGATATACCCTAAGGATCTGGACAAAAATACATTCGAATTCTCTTGGGGTAACTTTGCTTATAGGGTCCTCCTTTTCAGTCTATGTAATGTCCCTACCACTTTTCAAATGGAAGTTTTGAGCATATTTGTTGAGTTTGTCCATGACTCTGTGTAGATCTACATGGATGATATCACTCCCTATGGGTGTGACTTCCTGGAGGCTCTCTCTAACCTGGGAAATGTCACAAGGAAATGCATTGAAATGAACCTCTTTCTTAGTCCTGATAAACATGAATTCTTAATGAATATAGGGATTGTCCTTCACTATTCAATATCTCAGAAGGGAATACAAATGGACCCAAACAAGATTTCCATCATCAAAAGGGTCCCTACTCCTTAAAAGAAGAGGGATGTTATGAGTTTCTAGATATTATAGGAGGTTTATTAAGGAATTTAGTAAAGTGGATTCATTATTGTTTGGATTTATGGCCAAGGAATCAGAATTCTGTTGGTCAAATAACTGCCAAGAGGCCCTTGAGATTTCGAAAGAGAAATTAACCACTACACCGATACTTAGGGGCCAAAATTGATCTCTACCTTTCCATATCCATATTGATTCATCTAGAATATATGTGGGGAAACCTTGGGAAAAATAGATGATAAGTTATCCTATGTCATTTATTTCATTAGTAAAAATATGTCTAAGGCTAAATTGAACTACACTAAAACCAAGAAAGAACTCTTAGTTGTTGTACAATCCTTAAACTAATTTAGATACTACATGAATGGATACCAAAATTTTGTGCATACTGACCACACAACTATTAAATATTTGATGAATAAGTAGGATGTGAATGCTAGAATCATTATATGGTTTCTATTGTTACAACAATTTGATTTAAATAACATTTTCAAGCCAAGAAAATAAAATGTAGTTGCGGATTTTTTATCTAGACATTATTTTCCTGTAGGTGATGAAGGGATGGTTGATGATAAACCTCCAGATGAGCACCTATTTTCTATATCAGTGCTCTCTCCATGGTTTCCTAACATATCCAACTGCCTAGTTGTTGTAAAATTTCCCCCAAATCTGTCATCTAAGTAGAAGAGAAAAATTATAAGTAAAAACACCCCTTTCACTTGGATTGGAGAAAATATCTTCAAGCTGGGACCAGATCATATCTTTAGGATATCTGTCAGGGAAGATGAAGTCTTTAAAATACTCTTAGCCTTCCATGATGGGCCATGTGGAGCTCATTATGTTGCCAAGAGAACAACTTTTAAAGCTCTACAAGGTGGATATTACTGGCCCACTCTCTAGCAGATGTGATCAGTGCGAGAGGATTGGAAAACCCACACCCAAGGGATGAAATGCCTCTACAACCTCGAGTGGCCTTTGAGCCATTTGAAAAGTGAGGCATGGATTTCATTAGGCCAATTGATCCACCATCATGGCGGAAAATGTACATCGTTTTGTGCATCGATTACTTGAAAGAGTGGGTTGAAACAAAGGCTATCAAAGCAACAACATAGGACAAAGTGGCTAAGTTATTAAGGGAAAATATCTTCAAAACATTTGGGTACCGAGGGAGATACTCAATGATCAGGGAGCTCAATTCACATCACATCTGATTGAGAATATTCTAAGGTAGCATCATATCAAACACAAAACATTTAATGCCTATCACCCTTAGGAAAATTGGCAAATAGAGATTACATATAGGGAATTGGAGAGCATCTTCACCAAGGTTGTGAGAAGAAGTAGGAGAGATTGGGAAGATATATAAGTGGAGGCCACTTGGGCCTATAACACCACTTGGGAGACAACTACTAGGTTCACTCCATATGATCTGGTTTATGGGAAGAAATCTATGCTTTCTATTGAGTTTGAGTATAATACTTTGAGAATGGAAACCCAATTGGACTTAGATTTCACCAAATCACCAAATGACTTCATTTCGCAAGGAGATATATAAGTTGGTTGGGTCATCAAAATTCCTTGCGTGGAAAAAAAGGAAAGACATAGTCCTCAACGAAAGTGAAGTCATTGAACATATCAATGAAAATGTCTCCTCTAAATACATGGAAAGGGCTTAAAGGGCTCAAGGGATTCTTATAAAATTAGTCAAAGATCCCTCATCCCTATATAGAAGGATTGGAGACATCTAAGAGATAGATGATAAACTAGTAGAACCATTCTTTGAAGATGCGATAAAGAAAGGTCATATCACTTGGATCTAATTTACACAAAATTGAAGGTATCAAAGGATGTAGGCTTATCTTCATAACATCTCAATTACAAGATCTGGGAGAGATAATCTTCATTATTCTAAATGCACTAACTGATGAAAAAGGTAACAAATGTCTATGAGGATAATAAATTTATCCCATTCAACAACCTGCAATTTCTATGCAAGAAAGAAGATGACAGGTAGGAAAAAGTGTTGAAGGATCAAATGAAAGGGTTCAAACATTTTTTCGAGAGGAAAGAAAGAACATAGCTAAGATTCAATCCTATGAGCATTACAGGAAATATTGTCCTAAACACAAAAAGGACAATAACAAGAAATATAGAGAAGAAGTCAATTTCAATGAAGAAGTGGAGAAAGTTTAAAGAAGGAAGTTTAAGGAAGAGGAAAAGCATTATAAGTAAGAGCTCATGACATCACCATAAGAAACATGAAGGATGTATGATAGTCAACTATGAAGGATATAGCTCTTGGTGACCTCATTGAAAAATTAAATAAAGAATTCATCTAGGACAAGTATCATCATACATCAGTCAAAAGGAAACATCTGCTAGATATGTGACATCCTCAATATTCTCTAACGGAATCCTCATTGGAGGATTCACCGATCTAGAGAGGAAGAAATTGTTTCATCGAGAACTCCTACTTATGGAATTCATGGGATAATGGTATGATGACATAAGAGTTAAGGCAGATCATGGGGTTGAAGATATTTTCAATCAAGGAAGTTGTTGAAAGAATCCTAGAAGACCTAAAGGTAAATGAGGTATGTATGCTTATATTCGATTTTATAAACTCATGTTGTATGGTTGCAGGTAACTTTGATCACTTCTCTATCTTGAGAAGCATGATCAAAGGAAAGGAATCTCCTCCTACGAAGGGTATGTCCTCATATGAAGTTTTAGGTGGTTGTATACAATTGAGGAACTTTGATTGGAAGCTCCTAGGAAAGAAATGTGTGAAGAAGGGAAGGAAGAGATCATGAATTTATGTAACTATGGTAAAGGAAGTCAACATCTGAAGGACCAAGAATATTTGACTATGATATCTCCTAGAGAGATATGAAGACTCTAATGAAAGTTTAGAAAAATATGGAGACCCTTGACAAGACATATCTTTAGGATATGTGTCAACATATATGCAGGATGTTGATGCCTACAGGAAGATGTCATGATGAAATACCATCAAAAAGGTAATTATGATTTAATTATTAATTATTTATAAACTAGTATATAGATGGGTTTATGTAGGGATACCAAACGGAAGAATTATGAATGTCTTCCATGAAGAACCATGTAGTAGGATGAGTGAAACTTCCAGAAAAGAAAGCCTGATAAAGGTAGCATAACATGAAGTAATTTTAGATGAAGACTAATGGATCACTTTCCAACGAAAGGAATGATGACATGACTGATGGATGAAAGTGATGGATGGTTTGTTCCCTATGAAGAAGTCCCAAAATATCAAGACTCCACAACAAATAATAAATTCATTACATAAAAGAAAGGATTTTCTTAAGCAGCTTGTAGTCCCATCATCTCCACTTGAGGAGTTTCTGAAGGTCCCTATTTTGAGAGGGAGCCTGGAAAGTTTCTTAATTTGAAGAAACTTGGAAATTCCTAAGTCAAGAGGGAGTTTAGGTATATTCTTTGTGTATGAATGAGAAAATTCCTTTAATGAAATTGATATCTCCTCCCTGATTGAGAGGGATAGATAGAAACATCATTTTGGTCTTCACCTGGGAAGACAGAATAAGAGGTTTGGGTAATCATTTGGCATCTGATACTCCTTGAGAATGATATAGGGAATCTAAGAGAAGAGTAGTCATGCAGGACCGATATTCTTTGAGCACTGGGGAGTCCATGATAAGAATATTCCTCATGGAACACACCCTGATTACCTGGGTAGGGTATGTTCCGAGAGGTACAATGATGAGAATGTCTATAAATCATTGGTCTCGCCAACATTGAGCTCAAATCTTATGGAGAGATAGAGTTTTTAATCAAGGCCTTGCTATGTAATAACGCTAGTTGATATGATGTTAAAAAAATGGGTTACCAATTTGATTCTTATTATGATAAATTATTCAGATTGAGTATGACAAAGTACCATTATGAATACCTCCCTAGTTAAGAGGGAGTGTTGTAAAATGTAACTAGGTTCGGTCTTCATAATGACATGTCATTATGATCTTTATAAATGATGAAAAGAAGAGAATAAAATAATTTTTGTAATGCCTTGCTTCATGGGTTTCATGATCAAGCGATTTTATTTGTTAGTGGCTCCCATTGAGAGCCTTATGATTTATCATTGAGTCAAAGGGTCAATGTCATGTACGAAGAGCTCTTATTGAGCATGTTTCAATTGTATACGAATCTATATATCCCTTCAACAACAAGCACAAAGCTCTCTCTTCATGTCGGCTTCAAGATAAGATGAAAAACTTAGGTTGATTTCCCATTATGGAGACATGCCTATTCATAAGTATAGGTGACCTTAATATGATGAACAAACCACTATGAATAGCAATCTTCGCCCAGTCTACAGAAATAGAAATTTAAACATCCTTCTTTGAGTTTTTCGAATGACTGTGATGGAAGACAAGTTCGGGTTATCTCTTATTCACATAACCATTTCAGTGAAGCCCAGATTTCTTTGAATGCTATATTTTAGTGAGAGGTAAGGGAATTCAGATTCTTCTAAGATTTGGGTCATAGTGACAATGAAGAAGTGTCGAGTTAGGATCTCAAGTTCATATAGAAAGGGAAGGGAGAGTGAGAATGGAAAGGAAGGGATTGTAAGGGCTTATCTCAGTCAACACAAGTTCAGATATCTTTCTAAGTTTCAGATGGATACATTACAGTAACAAGAGAAGCAAGTTTGAATCATAGTTTCAAGGGCTCATCACTGTGACAAGAAATAAGGTCTTAATGGCACCGAAAAGGGGCAGTGAATTTGGTTCAGGATTTGATGTTACTACTGAAGGAGAAAGTTTGGTTTCCTTGACAAACACAATGATCGCAGTTGGGTGTCATCACATATGTTGTGATATTTTAAGTAGAAGGAACTGAGAAAGAGTAAATGAGAATATGGAAGAGGACTTGTGTCTTGGTCTTGGAGAGGATACTAGGTCAAGGGTATTGGTCTTGGTATTCGTCAATTGGAATCTCTATAAGAATAATTTGTGTGGGTTTTCCTCTCAAAGAGTGAGAGGTTTTAGCCCTAGATGATAGCCTACATGAAGTGTCTCTTGTCTATTTATGTTCATGCATTGGTTAATTTTTGATGAAGAAGAACACTAATAATATAACAAGAAGAAGATCTTAATTTAAAGAAGTAAAATGCATTCACAAGCATTCACTAATAGAAGAGAAATCACATAATGTTAATGCCCTAGGTTTCTCAACAATGAAGATATTCATTCATATCAAATGCATCCTCATATGATTTATAACCAATAATTTAGCATATGTATACACATAAACCAAGACTTGTTAAGCAGCCATTCAACATATCATTAATTCACTCTTTAACATGAATTCCATACATGATTGTGCATAAGAAGAACTTATCTTGGATTTGTATTGAAGATGATCAATTGAGTTTGGTACTACAACTCTCCACCCAAACATAGACAAGTTTCAGCCATGCTACTTGTAGTTTTCACCCCCGAGCCATATTCCATAGATTAAGATGGCCATTCTCAAGGGAATAAACACCAACTTCTAGCTGAACAAAGGAATTCTATAGGTCCTCCCACCTCCACCCAGCAACATCTCGATAATCAACTAATGCATATGGAATCTAGAGGCATGTTTCCTCTACCATCCAGTTATCAAATATCCCCCACACTCTAGGGAGTCAAAAGGCTTCATCTCCACCTTGGAATCATGCAACAAAATGGTTCTACCCAGTGAAGGGAATCGAGAACTCACTACAAAAACTAGATAAATAAGCAAAGGAAACTCCATAATTTCCTTTACTAGAATTCCAAGGGATATTAAGGGACTCTAGATAATGCCATCTCCATCCTCCAACCCCTTGAGGTGTCCTAAGATTTACCCTCACCTGGATAAAATTCCCTCCCATACTCCTAATGCTCAACCGAAGGTATGGTAGTCTTCTGAGAGTGATGAAGGAGGCCAACGTCCACCATAGTGTTGTAAATTTCATTGTCTTCTTACTAAGCGCAGACACATTATTTTCCTCTATTGTGCACCACAAAGCATCTTCTTTGTTTTCTATATTTGTGTAGCTCACCACTAGTGAGTCTCACTGGAGTATTTTTTGTGCATGCGACAAAGGGTCTTCTTGCAAATACTACAATACTTCCTCTCATGCCTCCTTTGCACTACCCAGAAAAATGATCACAAACTCCCTAATACCATGTTGATCATACGCTCTCCTGCATGTAACTAAACTCTTGTGCACACATGTTTTTCTTGCCCGAGTATGCTATCTTCTCCAAAAAATTCCTCCGCAACTTGTTACCTATGTATGATCCTCTTGTGTCAATTACATTTTTGTCCTTGTTTTTTTGTCCTGTGCATTTATAGAAAGTATGGGCTATGTCCCTTGCTTTTAATTTTAAATTTTACAACACCAACCTCTCATTAAAACTCCATACTAGTTTCATTAAAGCTCAATAACTAGCCTTCAATGGTTGTCCCAACAGTCCAATTTTTTCCTTTACCAAGTAAATTGAATTTCTCAAGTAATTGACCTCCCTTAGTCCCTTGAAATCTATGTCCCTACTCAACCCATTTAAAATTTTAAATTCAAGACAACAATAAACATTAATGTGGCAAGTGTACGCCAAATATAAGCATGATTGTTACAGGTCAAGGGGACGAAAAACAAGTGGCATGTAGTGCTCCTAAAGGAGGCCACATGGATGCATTAGCATCGAGATGACATCGTCTTGGGTCTCAAGGTCTCAGGACCTCAAAACATCTGTGAAGAGAGCACAGTGAGCCAAGGGAAATTTTGATGGGGTCTAAGATGAAAGTGCCTCTCGTTAAATAACAGGGACATGTTCGTATTTCCCCAAAGAAATGGGAGGTGGCATGGTTTCAAGAGGGGTAGAACACCGATTGAGGACCCCCCACCACTCTCTGTACCTCATGTGGGTACCCCCCTATCATCATTAATCACATTAGTAGACACCTTGATATGGCAGTAAACTCAATGTATATGACAATGACCTTGATATGTATGTCTCTTATCTATTGCTTGTCTCATTAATGATGATATTACTGTGATGACAGATCCTCTATTACATTGACAGTTATGTACATTATGATATTATGATAGTGCGATATGGGGGCATGTGCTCACCTCCCTAATATACATGTCTATTGATGTGATTAATGATGATAGTTGCTTGTCTCATGATATTTGTACATTGTATCTCAGGTGAACATTTGATGAATATACAAGAAGAAAAATTTGGTTGGGTTTACCGCCTTGTAGGTTTTTTTCCTAGTCTATGACCTAGATCCTAGTGTCTCTATTATGTATGCTTTTATTTTGTTGTTCCTTACTATTCCATTGCATTGTTGATGTTATTGTTCTCTCTACATAATTTCTACTAATGATATGATGTTATGGGGTGAATGTAATGTAAAAAAATTTAAAAAGTTTAAAATTGCAATTATCTATGACAGAGAAAAATCTAGCCCCAAAAATTAACATATACATACATATAATGGGTTGAGTTATAACGTAAAGTATTAACTTGCAAGGCTAAGGCAGTGGACTAGTAGGGATCACACGATGATGATGTGGCAATGCCACATGGGGTTTACATGGCTACCACATGGCAACACAATGTTGACATCGTAAGAGTTTAATGTTCCAACTTTAAACAACCATATCTCGTGATTCAGATGTCAATTTTTGAAAAAAAATATATCGTTGGAAATCTCTCAACGAGTTAGATGAAATGATAATATTTATTTTAATTTTTTAGGAGTTTGAAAAATTCCAAAATCGTAAGACTCCATTTTCATGAGACGTTGGAGGTCAGGTCCATGTTAATGATACCTTCTTCTACTCTTAATATGGCTATGAGGTGGATGGGGATGTTACATAAATGAATAAAATTGATGTAGTAGAATGAAGCAGCAGAAGAGAAGTAACTAGAAAATAAGTCAAGAGAAGCATAAGAAGAGGAAGAAAGATGAAGATACAAGAAAGGACATGAAACAATGTAAATAAAATACCATGTGTTCAGAACTAAAATATAGATGAATTTAATCCATGATAAAAACTGTTAGAATATTATATATATTACGGAGCAATGGAACACATAAAATTTTGCAGAAATATAAACACAGAAAACGCACAAAACAAGAGAGACACAGATATACATGGTTCACCGAGTTTGGACTACGTCCACCTCGAACAGCCAGTCCTTCCTTTTTATTATCCAGCAAAATGAAGAGACACAACCTACAACAAATCTGCTGTAATATCCTATGTCTTCTCTCACAGTCTCACCTCTCTATTTCTCGCTCACACAGAATACACATCTATCTCACAGCCTCAAATACAATTCCCTCATACAAAGAGAGGGGTTGCCTTCTAGGGAAAAAAACCCTAAACTAAACATAAGTTCTACCGTCAGATCATCTGCCTAATGAACTGCCCAGATTGACTAGAAATTACTATACTTTTACAAGGCAATTTTACAGTTGCTTTAGCTTCGGGGGTGCTGCCCCCAAAACCCCCCGCCGGGGGGGGCTCCCAAAGGTCATAGCCACCTCCCCCTGGACCCCCCCTGCAGCGAATATTTTACGGGCGGCGTTGCCGTCCCCATTTTGAACTGGGGTCCAATGTGGCGGCACTTTTGAATATAGAAGATAATCGGGCTCCACACCCAACTAAAACATCCCCAAAATTTTGAAGGTACTTAAATTTATTTGATAAGGAAATTATTGTATTTTATTTGAAAAGGAAAGGGCTAGATAGGTTTGAATAGAAATTGAATGTACCTAAGTCAATGTAATGCCTAATGAGGCATGTATAACCCCCATTGATGAGGCAGTGGTGTTGAATAACCATTTGTCATGAAGGAAGAAGTGGTGTTGAATAACCATTTGTCATGAAGGAATAAGTGGTGTTGAATAACCACTTTTGAGTCTTGTGAGAGAGGATGGTGTGTGTTTGTGAGAAGAATGTGATGTTGCGAGAAAAAGCCACATTAAGTAATCCAAAAAAACCTAAGGTAATATTACGAGTCATTCAAAAAATCTAGGTTGATGAATGATGTTGGTGATGTACGGGGGAGTTGAATCTTTATTCATATATCTTTAAATATACATTTTCCTCATATTGGAAAGGAGAAAGCATCTCTCTCTCTCTCTCTCTCACACACTCTCTCACTCTCACTCTCTCACTCACTCTCTCTCTCTCTCTCTCTCTCTCAGTCACACACACACACTCTCTCTCTCTCACGCACACTCTCACACTCTCACTCTCTCACTCACTCTCTCTCTCTCACTCACTCACTCTCTCACACACTCTCTCTCACACTCTCACACTCTCTCTCTCACTCTCTCACTCCCTCTCTCTCACTCACTCTCTCTCACTCTCTTTCTCTCTCTATCTCTCTCTCTCACTCTCTCACTCTCTCACTCTCTCTCTCTCTC
>APFE030447443.1:0-13057 GCA_000404065.3 Pinus taeda
AAAAAACCAATGCATAGGGTTTAAATTTAAGATTCTTGTTCATTGAATTTCAGCATGAAATGTATGACAATGATGTTTTAATGACGTGTTAAGATACATGGAGTGCATGTTAAGGACAAAAATTCATATCAATTATAGGCGTCTTTAATCAAAATAAGACTTAGATGAATCCATGAAAATATATCCAGAAGCTGCTATTACATGTAATCTGAGAAGAAGAGTGAGAACATGTGGGACAAACACAAGAAGGAATACATACTGCACATTTATATGAGCTAGAATCGCCGAAACTTTCATTAATCTTCCACAAAGCATACATTTCATTGACAATTTATAGATATTCTCTCTTGGAAAACCAAAATTTTGAACCATTGGTTCTGTATCATGAACTATTTCTCATAGGGCCTCAGAGGGAGAGCCCATCACAAAATATTCCTTCTTGATTTGGTAGTGAATCATCATAACAAAATATCAACGTGATCAGTGGTACAACTGTAGTTACCAGATTCTAACTAACTGACATTGTTTCTTTTGAAATAAAATATTTACATAAAATAGAAAATCAAAGTGTCATGATCGACACGATCAACAATATCCTTAGTCATGATAAACATGTTCTAGAGGTAGCGTCATTGGGTTGATAATCTAGAGCACATGAGGATTAACAAACTGCTCATACCTTTTCCATAGTGCTGGAGTAAGTAAAGGAGCATGAAAGAATCATTGATATGCATTCTTTAGATTTGTGATGCCTGCATAATTTAGCCAAGGGTGGAACAAGGTCTTTACCAACCCTAATAGCTGAAATTCCTTTCTGAGATAGTTAACCACTATTTTACCTTTAAGGATGGAAGTCTTCTCCTGAGAGGAATCCACCTTTTTCTTGGCCTCCACTAACATATGATTGTATTGTGTCCATGGGATTAACATTCCCATGAGATCCTAGCAGCTAGGAAACCCTGGCCTGAATCTCTCATCAAAATCAATATTGAAAGTAGCCACATATTTCAGTACCACCCCTAGGCATTCCTCAACTTTGACCCTCCTCCTTCTGGAAAACTTTAGATATCTCCATGATAGCAAAAACTCTATCAACTACATCTATTGGCCTAAACTCAATGAGTGGCCTTTCATTTACAAACTGAATGAACATCTTAGCAATCTAGGATTTATTTTCACCATCTTTTTTGGTAGCTAGGATGGAAAATTCATAATCCTTGATTACAGTGTTCTGTTCATCCATCAAAGTTATGTATTCCTAATTTATTTTCATTTCTACCATACTTTCATCCCAGACAAGTTGTTTGGCCTGTAGGAGAGACATGTTTCCTTTCATCTTTCCTTTTAGCTCAGACATTTCCTTGTTTGCTGCCTATAGGTTCTTCCTGATCAGGTTCGTGTTGGTCCTGGATGTCTCAAGCTGTTTTTTTTTATGTGCTAGTTTTGTTTGAGCAGTGTCCAAATCCTTTTGCACCTTCTTAAGCTCCCCTTTTAAAAGCTAGAGTTCCATGCGAGTCTTGGTGAGTCGTTCTGTGGGATTTGGGGGGTTTTCAGGCACACGCATTGCACAAATGCGTGTTTATATCCTCAGCTGAAGTTCTGTTGCTTGCTCCTTGAGAGATACTATCTCATTGTTCTTTATATTAGTTATTTGGATAGGATTTCATTATCTTCTTCAATCGGTGCAAGTTCCTTGGATTGCACATTCTCACTAACTAACATCTTCAATATGTGCATTAACTATTGTGCTTTTGCTAGTGAAATTTAGAGAAAGGCTTTGAATGCAACTTTTGTCTTCTAGATTTACCCCCAAATTCATAATCAGCTCTTTGAAACTCTCATTTTGCATGTACAAATCTATGGATTTAGCTCTCTCCTATTTTAACCTTGTTGTAAACTTCTCTATCTACCTCTAAGCCTTGTTGATGGTCATCGCATTTCTATTGAGCTCACTATGCAACATTTTCCCCATTTGCCTGTGGAAGTTGATCTTATCTAGTAGAGGGACACTTTTCAAGTCTAATGAAACGTCCAGGGCTTTGAATTGAGCCTAAAGGAAATGATTGTGCTAGTGGTTGTTGTAGCGAGAACTTCATTTAAGTTTTCTCTAAGTCCAGAGCAGTCAAAATTCTGGTTTGATATGGGACTCAAGGAGATGCCATTTTTTGCTACATATCTTCCATTACCTTCTTGTTACTTTCTTTAATAGCCTTTCTAATAGGCCATCTTGGCTCAATAGAAGTTTCACTTCCCTTTGAACTTAAAATAGATAACTCTAAAGAGGATGAGGCAACAACCTATAATGGGTCTTCCAAAGTCACTTGGAGGCCTGGATGATCTGGTCTTGTCTCTACTAATGTTTGGCCAACTTAATGTCTTTAAATGGTCAATCATAAATTGTCAACTAGGGTACGTGTACTGATGAAGTACAGGTGCACTATATGTGCTAGAACTTATTCATTATGTCATTATGTTCTTGTTAGGGTTTAAACTTAAGATTACTATGGATATGGTTTCATTGATTATATTAATGTTTCAATCTCTAAAGTTATCAACTAATTTATTAAGAGTTATTCTCTATTGAATTAGTTTATGGAAGATATGAGAGTGATTCTAAATTCTACTTGTGTTAGATTATTTTGGATTTTTTTTTTTGTCTTGAATCTTTATGATGTAGCTCTAATTCACTAAGTACAAGATAAATCTATTATATCAAACTGTAAAGAAGCACTTTCTAAATTGAAATGAAGGAGAATAATCTAACACTTTTACTTATTCAATTTCATTCAAACAAGATATTCTAAACAACATCTACACTATGAAGTAAACACAATAGGACTACACTAGATAAAAGGCAAATGAAATAACCATGTTGTACCAGATGAAAAGCAATGTAAATAGTGTATTAAACTAGGTATAAAGTAGATGGAAGTACTCATGCATATAATGATTCACTCGAAAGCTCATCATACTACATTTCTCACACAAAAATAGAGTATTCAAGGAATAAAAAATAATGTAATTGCAATTGGTTAAAGACCTGTCACTAGTCGTAGGGGGCCCTCCACAGTTTAGTCCATAATCTCCAATCAATGTAGCACATAGACACACAAAACCAGTTTTATTGCAAACAAAATTTAACAAACTATTTCAAAATTACATCATCCGGCGTGCACCAATCATAGTGCAACCATAGTTTTTATAACAAGTCTTTGTCATAACAGTCATGAGTAATTTAAGCCTAAATATCTTTATTCTAACTAACTATATCACTAAACCTTCGATTTTCTATTCAGAAAGAAAATTGATAAGGTTTTGATGAAACTCAGATTTTGTTCTAGTGACAATTCTGTGGTTGATTTTGGCATTTGAACGTGATATCCCGCACTCATCTTGATTGACTGGTTCAAGGGGATAGGAAGGGATCCACAAGGGGACCATTCCTTATCCATATGTATCCTTCGTCACTGACCTAGAGCTTCTGAACCTTGCAAACAATGGAGACAACTATAGAAATCTAGATTAGCTGTAGAAATAGACCAATTCTGTAGCCAATTGCATTCTTTAACAAAACAATAGGGTATATAGTCGAACGTGAAGAAGAAGACATATTATTGCTTACCTTTATTAAAACCTTGTGGATATAGCTTTATTTAGGTGGTAAATATAGGGAAAGATAGGAAGCATAGGCAAAAAGAGTGTCATGGTAAGACAATATTTGGATTCTACATTCCCCTAGGTTTTGTATGTTCTCGTACATCTCATCATTGTCAGTCACTTGTGCCTTCTATTCATCACCTACAAATTTCACTATTTTCTTCTTTTTGGCAGCTACTGGCATCCTAGGTTTTCTCATGAGAATTTTGTATTTTAAGCTAATAATCTCTCTTTGCATTATCCTATATTCCTTCTTTAGCTTTTTGTTCATTTTATACCACAATCTCAAATGAAGGATGAGATTGTCACTTTTTACAATCTGGATTTCACTTTGTGCCTTCAATGCTTGATTCTCATTCTTGAGATACCTGTTCAATGTTTCAAATTCAAAAATATCCTGCTTTAAAATGTTTGAGGTTGAGTTCTCCTATGGTTCATTTAATTGGTTGCTCCCTTCTCCAGAACTTTGAATTGTGTCCTTAGGTTTTGTCTCTTTTCTTTTTAATGACTCTATATAGTCATATATCTCTTGCTGAATAGGGTTAACACCCAGACTATGTACTGGGCTTCTTAGAGGTGAGCTACAAGGTGGTGGTGATACTCTTGGTGATGATTTTGGTGACCCTTTTGGAGAACTTTCAGGGTTTTCAGATTACTTGTTCTCAGTTGGCTTATTCTCAATTGGCTTGTTTCCCTCGAGATCAATGTACTCTGTAGCTTTTGAGATTGTCTGTTGGACTGTGCTCAACCTTGTGCTCCTCCTTAGTCACGAGGTTTGTAATCCCTATACTTTCTTTCTTTTAGTCTATAGTTTTTCTTCTTAATAAAGGGTCCTGGTTTGTGGTATTTCCTTTTCTATTTTTCTAACTTTCTTCCTTTTAAGATTCCCATTCTTCATTCTCTATAATTCTAGGTAGATTTTCTTCCGATAATTCTGGGTGAGTCTGGGGTTCCTACTCTTTTACCACTTATATTGTTCTCTTCCTTCCTCTGAGGGTCCTATTGTTTTTGGCTCATTCTAGTGGCCTTTCTTCAAAATGGTTTCTCACTAGGAAACTCTCCCAGTTATCCCCTATACTCCGAAGATGGAACTCAACGAATATCTTTATCAGGCCATGATGATACATGGTGTTTTCTGTAAACTGAATTCTCTTTTGAATGTTTGTAGACATTTTCTTGAGACTATTTAAGAGAAAGTAAGGAAGATTCATTTGCTGATCTTCAAGCAAATGCATCATCATTCTAACATGGTAAAAATAAATATACCCTGGTGTCCATATTTGGATTTTTGAGAAATACCTTCCAATCTTCTCCATTAATTCCCCTCCTTGAACCATTTTTCCTTGCTCCTTGGTAATTCAGTAGCGTCTACGATCATAAATTCTATTATGGTGATCTTAATGTCTCCTATTTTAGCTTCAGCTCCATCAAACTAGCACGCAAATGTCTTGGTCACTTCCCTGTGAAAACTGTTAAATTTTTCAATGAACTACAACCATTGCCTCTTTTGTAGTAGCTACTTGGTCTGACGATATCCCTCCAATAATTTCTTCCCTGATCTTTGTGTACTTAGTTAGTTAATTTTTTTTTGCAAAAATTGGTATTTATTTTATGGTTTGTAATAAAGGAATCTTATTACAAACATTTCTCAATTCATCCATCATATTGTAATCAGGTAAGATAATTTGTTTTTCTACTCCTTCATCAATTTTCAACCGTTAGGGGAAACATGGTCTAACTGATGCCGAGGGTTGTTCTATGATGGGAGTGTTTATCAGAACTTCTTCTGTTTTTTTATTCTCTTTCTGAGGGAGAGAAGTATCCCCTTCTTCTAATTGGGTTTTGTGTTTTTGAAGATCGAATCTTGTTTCTTGAATGACAATAGGGGGTTTTCTTGGTAATACCCTTTCAAAACTTAATTGGACATTATTTAGGTCTAGTGGAATTATTACATAAGTTTGAGGACTCTACCTCTCCATGTTGTACACCACTTGTTGTGGTATTTTATTATTAGGATTCGGAAGTGGTTGAGTAGGTAATTGATTTTTTTTTGTGGAAATGGTAGGGAGAGTTGTGGGTTTTGATTCTAAACTAGAATTTGTGGTAATTGGCTAGCTTGGGGAATTTGATTAGAAGGTGGTAGAAATTGTGGTGGAAGGTAAGATGGTGATTATTGTTGATATTGAGCATAGGTTCCATAAGGATTTTTCCATTCTTGATTCCAAGACTGTGACTGTGGCTGAGCCTAGGGCTAATTTAATTTATTTTGTGAAGACTTGGCAAATTGTTGTGGTCTAAATCCTTGTGGTTGATTTGGTTGGGGATTTTTCCATGGTGTTTTGGCTATAAAGTAGAGAGGGTCTATTGGCTCTGATATTCCTTCATTGTTAAACACAGCCTTGAGACCTGGTAAGGATGGACATTCCTTCGTATCATGATTATCTGCACATATGACACAGCTTTCTATGGATTTTGAATCTAAGGGACACTCTCTGAGAGCATGTTTCTTCCGACATTTGGGACAGAAGATAGATAATGCAACATTTTCAGAATTTTGCTTGTTTTGTATTTTAAGGGTGTTTATCTGCTCACATAGCCTCCCTAAAATATTTGTTTTGAAAGTATCAAGAAAATTTCCTAATTCTGCCTTGTTGACTGTCTGAGCTACAGATTTGTTAATTCTTGACAAGAGAAGGTCTCTAGGACTCCTTCCAACTCATGCTTTATCCCTTGAGATATGTACACATAAATCACAAATATCTGCAAATGGTAGGTGGGAAATATCTCCCTTCCTAGTTAGGTTAAGGAGATCGATGCACTCATCTTTAATAGCTTAGAGTAAGAGGGATTTTAAGATTTCTTCATCCGAATTATCCATTTTTGATCTTTTAACATTGTAAACAAACCTTTCTACTAAATCTTCAATATTTTCAGCTTCTTTTTGTGTCATTTTTGAAAACTTCATCTTTAAGGTTACTGGGCATACAATAATCTCAATATTTTCCTAGGAAAGCCTCTTTCATTTGTCCTAATGTTGTTATAGTATGCACTCCTAGACCCATGAACCATTTTAATGCTGAGTCTCTTAATGTAGAGGGGAACAATTTTAACATTTGAGCATCATGCAAATAGTCATACGATCTACATAATACTTCAAATTCAAAGAGAAATGTCTCTAGATCTTCGTTTCTTTTTCCGTGGAAATTAGGAAGAATTGAGGGTGATATATTTTTCATTGTGAGGGTTGTATCTTCACCAAGAATAGGAAATCCATAAGGATCTTGGTTTCCTCTGCCTGTACACCCTCCTTTATTCCTATATCCACCACTACCTCTACCTCCTCCTCCAATCTTATTTTCCTTGCCATGGACATTGTGAACTTCTCCTTCCCCTTCTTCAGCCATGATAGATTCTTCGGAACTAATATAGTGTTCTGCTAATCTTTCTGGTTCCTCTATCAATGGTTATTCAAAATCAGTTTTTGATTCCTCTTCTTCACTAGGAACTTCTAATTTTTCTCCCAAAATTTGTTTACCAATGGAGGATAGAAAAATTACTATTGTAGTTGTGGATGTAGGATTTTCTTCAATTACAACTTTAGTAGAGGAAGTGGGTGAAGTCCTGGATTCAATTTCTGATCTTGAGATTTCAAGAAGCCTTTGTCGACCTCTAAAAGGAATTCGGGTTTGAGTAGGTTGTGTGGATTCTTGAAAAATAGGTGAAGTAAGTGGATTTGTGGGAATTAAACTTCTTCCTCACCCTACAAATCTACCTCTAGAGTCTCTATCCCTATGAATATCATGTTTTGATTTATTTTTTTTAATTTCTATATGTACTTCCCTGGCAACAACACCAAAATGTTTGGCCAATTTAATGTCTTTAAATTGTCAATCACTAATTGTCAACCAAGGTACATGTACTGATGAAGTACAGGTGCACTATATGTGCTAGAAATTATTCCTTATGTCATGATGTTCTTGTTAGGGTATAAACTTAAGATTAGTATGGAGATGGTGTCATTGATTATATAAATGTCTCAATCCCTAAAGTTATCATATAATTTCTTAAGAGTTATTCTCTATTGAATTAGTTTATGGAACATATGAGGGTGATTCTAAATTCTACTTGTGTTAGATTATTTTGAATTTTTTTTTGTCTTGAATCTTTATGCTGTAGCTCTAATTCACTAAGTGCAAGAGAAATCTATTCTATCAAACTATAAAGAAGTATTGTCTGAATTCAATTGTTAAGTAAATGACTCTTGCACTTTTACTTATTCAATTTCATTCAAACAAGATATTTTGAACAACATCTACACTATGAAGTAAACACAATTGGACTACACTAGATAAAAATCAAATGAAATAATCATGTTGTACTAGATAAAAAGCAATGAAAATAGAAGATTAAACTAGGTATAAAGAAGATGGAAGTACTCATGCATATAACGATCCACTAGTGAAATCATCATACTACATTTCTCACACAAAAACAGAGTATTCAAGGAATGAAAAGTAATATAATTGCAATTGGTTAAAGACCTGCCACTGGTGGTAGGTGGCCCTCCACAGATTAGTCTGTAATCTACAGTTAACATAACACATACACACACAAAACTAGTTCTATTGCAAATTAAATTTAACAAACTATTTCAAAATTACATCATCCAACGTGCACCAAATCACAGTGCAGCCATAGTTTTTATAACAAGTCTTTGGCATAATAGTCAGGAGTAATTTAAGCGTAAATATCTTTATTCTAACTAACTATATCACTCAACCTTTGATTTTATATTCCATAAGAAAATCGATAAGGTTTTGATGAAACTCAGATTCTGTTCTGGCGATAATCCTATGGTTGACTTTGGGGTTTGACCGTGATATCCTGCACTCATCTTGATGACTGGTTAAAGGGGATAGGAAGGGATCCATGAGAGGACCATTCCTTATCCATATGTATCCTTTGTCGCTGACCTAGAGCTTCTGAACCTTGCCAACAATGGAGATAGCTATAGAAATTTGGATTAGCTGTAGAAATAGACCAATTATGTAGCCAATTGCATTATTTAACAAAACAATAGGGTATATAGTCAAACATGAAGAAGAAGAGACGTTATTTCTTACCTTTATTAAAACCTTGTGGATATGGCTTTATTTAGGTGGTAAATATAGGGAAAGAGAGTAAACATAGGCAAAAAGGGGTGTCATCGTAAGACAATCTTTGCACTCTACAACTAACCTGGTCTTAATTTCTTATTCCTCTATCTCTTGGGTCTTTTCTTTTTACTAGGGTGTACATCCTCCATATCGACATCTCCATTTTGGTCAACGGTCCTTTTTTGTGCCTTTTCCTTCATTATTGGAGTCTACATCTCCATCTATGTGTTAATAGGACATGAATAAAATTTAGTCTTTCATTCGATCTTAGGCCTATCCTCAGGCTCATAAGTTGAATCTTTTATTCTCTCTCTTCTCTTGGAGATGACACCATGAGGATCATAATGCCAGACATCCCCTAGATCAAAATTCCTCTGTTTGAGTGATTCCTCAACTTCCTTATGGGCCTGCCTGGAATTGATAATAAAAGGTCGCATGGGCTTTCCCACATAAAAATATATCCCTTCTTAGCAAGGACAAAGTAAAATTCTTCTATATTAAGGCTATGTCTAATGAATTCCAAAGAAAAAATACTCATGGGCATAAACACAAGTAAGCAGTAAGGCGAAAGCTCACACATAGACTGTAATTTCTATGAAATACTCAAATAGGTATTTGTGCCCCACCCCGGTATCCTTTCTGAGTTGGAGGATTTATTTTTGTTGGGGGAGAACTCTGGTAGGGGAAACACTATGAACAATTTTATAGGAATGGCCATACAAGAAGATAGAAACTCAGAATAGCCCTCAACATTTGGTCTCTTCTTAGAAGCAACATCCTAGTCAAAAACAAACTTCCTCTGTTTGTTTGAGGCCCCCAAAGTGAGACCTAGACACTCAAAATCATCTACATGAGTGTATATAAACAAGAAGAACAACAAGGAATAATATCTTAAATAGGCGGTGGTGCAGAAATGATGCATCTGGAACCTTATGGCCTCGGTTAGATAAGCATGGTGTCGAACAAATGACCAAGTTGCATCATTTGACTTAGAAACCCTATAGAGGCTTTAGTAGCTATATTGTCATCATCATTGTAAACAGATGAGCAATTAGGGAAATGATGGGCTGAATATGTTTTGTAAAGAGGGTTATAGGGAAACTATCAACAATAGGCATAGATTGTAGGCCAGGGGCCAAGACCATTTGAAGAGAGGATTGTTGATCATCAGATAGGAGGGTAGTGCAATAGTAGACCAATGTAGTTTCTGTAAACTGTCGAGGTTCAGCGGAGTTTAGGTAGATTAGGTCTTTTTGAATTATCTCTAGGGTCACCTCAAGGATTTTGACCACACTAAGGAGACAAAATAGTTCTTCTCGTCTATGTAAGCGACTGTTAACAAGGAGAAAAACTCATGGAAATAGTGCACTGAGGGTGCAATTTGGTAGTATAAGCTTGAGTCGACCACCCAAAATGGGTATTATCCTCTAACGTGTTTACCATATAAGTTGAATCGAAGGTCCATTAGGTGGTAGGCACTAGAGGGGTTGACGATTTGTACCTCCGTGTCCATGAGATGCTCAACACTAGAGGAGGGTTTAACCTCATGGGCTTGAGAGCTCTTAGAGGCTAATTTCTTTGTGTTTCAATGAATATTAAAATAATTTGTAGGTGAAAGGGACCAAACGGTTGCCTGGTTATTCTGGAGATAGTTGAAAATATCATTGAAGGGAGTTTCCAAACTGGATGAGTGATCAGACAATGTTACAATGTAGACGAATGGTGGGAGGTGATGGAACTGGGAAGAAATACAAATTTTACAAATTTGATGTGGGAAATATTTTTATAGGCATAGAGGGGAAAACAATCGGATGACGTGGGATAACGTCACGGGAGGAGACATGGGAGAAGAGGATTGGTTGGTGAAAATTGACAAGTGGACGAGTGTGGGGGGCAGAGAAGTTACCATTTAACTTTTGAATCCATCACTTGCTTGAATTGGCGCCGATGGACAGACTATTGTGGTATTTTGTCCCCACCATCCTTGGGCAGGTAGGAGAGCGGGAAGCTAGATCTATTGATTACCCCTCGAAATCAATCTAGGTTGTTAGATCAATGGGACTGCTAGTTTCACTCGTCAACTCTAGGGAGTAGCACCAACCTATTTCTTGTGCTGGTTAGCCTCCAAAAATACTTCCAAGGGTTTGTTGAGTGGAGATGGACAATGATCTATCTCTAAATGACTTAGAATTTAATCTAAATGGGCATGCCTGATAAAATATCCTCTTTTATCCTATTGCAGTTACTTAGTATGGGTCCCATGAGTGTGGGTTTTAACCTTATATATAATCCTCCACGGTGCTAGGGCTTGATAATTTACCACGTCATTGATTTAATTGATTTTTTTAGCTAAGAGTCTTGAATTTGATCTCTCATCCCTCTCTAAATAAGCGATAAAAGGAAACAACATTTGCTTGAAAAATGCACTGAGAACTTGTATATTAGTGTCTTACTCCCTGGGTATGGAGTCATTTTATTTAAGCCTCCATAAAACAAAAAGAAGTAATAAAAACCATAAAACAGTGTTGGTATTTACAATGGCTCACCAGAATTTACAGTGGATGACAGGTTGGGTTATCACCTATAAGATTTTTAGTATAAAACTCAAAATTTCATAAGGCTAACTCTATATGTTTCATGTGATTTTGCGGGTGAATGAGTGTGATGAAATCCACCATTGGGCATGGAATAAATTAAATAAAATCACTTACAAACAACATTGTTTTCATGGAAGCTAAGGATATTTTGGCTTTAAAATGGTGTGAAATAAAGCTTTTATAGTAAAACATAGTAGATGAAGCAAGTTGGAACATGTAACATGAATTCGAAGTAATCAAATTTCTATGAAATAGATAAAAACATACAAAACATGGATAAAAATATATGAGCCAAAATAGAATCTGAGGTGAAAAAGACAGTTTGCTGCAAACGTATTTTAACTGAAGAAAAAGGTTTATAAATATGTTCTTCTCACATCATCCATCAACCACTTCAAAGTGAAAAAGTTACACATATATAGAGTGAGGTCTCCATTACAATAATCTACCACTTAGGCTAGACTCGATGCATAGGTAAGAGACCTAATTTTAATTAAATTACAAAACATGGAGCCTTTATAGGGATATTTCTATTTTAACAAAATTTGAACATAAATAGGAGTCTTCTATCATTTATGAGCTCAAAAAATTCTGTTAGTGACCCCCATCGAAAGGAAACAACTATTGATGTGCTGGAGTGTTGGTGTGTTGGAGTGTTGATCTTTTGCCACGTGGATGCTGACCTGTTTGATCTGCTGACCTGTCTTCTTAAAAATTGGGAATCAAATGGTTTATGATGTGGACACTCCTATAACCTGTAGTCTATATAATGTCTTTTCGTTTGATTCCCAATCAAAATCACTCAAAGCTTTATAATTCAGAAAAAACAGAGTTGGACAGTTCTGTAGCAAACTTTGGTAGCAAATTTCAAATAATAACTTTCTGCTAGCTATTTGACCTTTGTGACAGTGTTGAAGTCTTCATTGATGTTCATTAGCTAAACACAGTCCATTTAAAGTCCCTTAGCTGACGTTTAAACTTTCCTTTTCCTCCATGAAAAGATACAACAATTTCGTAGCAAATATTCACCTTCAATATGGGGAGTTGCTACAAAACTATCAACTTTCTGAGATTTTTCCTTTTCATGATTTCTTCCAACTCCATGTCATTTCTAGTAACTTGTACAAGCATGTATACTACTAAAATTATTATTTAAACATAGCATAGAAAAAATTAAGGATGTTACCATTTTCAAGGGGTGGCATTTATTTAAGCAAAAACCTTGAGACCTTTATTTAAAATCTCAACTTTGATCATTTCAATTTAAGTCTCTAAGGCTTTGACTTGTCCCTGCAATCTTTTCTTGTCTTCTTATAACCAACTATTCATTTTGTACATATGCTTCAACATTTTGTGCAAAGGTAGAGTCCTCTTTGGCATATTTCTAGTTTTTCTTGCGGCTTCATTGTAGAACTCTATCTTCTTTAAAATTTCCCTTTGATTCTCCTTAAACTCAAGTTTAGCATTAATGAATTTCTAAATTTTGCTTGCAGAACCTCTATTTCAGTTTTTTCTTATACAAGCTCCTTGCCTTTCATTTTCTTTGATGGCTTTGTCTTTTTTAAGGAAAGCTCAAGCATATTTTCAATTGGTTGTTGTGATCTTGTGACAGGCTTCCTAGGTTTGAAAACAAAACCTGATTCTTCT
>APFE030447450.1:0-19026 GCA_000404065.3 Pinus taeda
ATACATGTTACCAAGATGTCGACTATCGTCTCATAGCATATGCTTTGGTGATAGGATCTATGTTCCAGACAATAGTGAGATCAATAATATTATCTTGAGGGAATGTCACGCTAATCCATATTCAAGTCACCTAGGATACACAACAATGAAGAAGTTCTATTATTGGTTGAATTTGAAGAAGGAAGTGGTAGATTTTGTGGATAGATGTTTTGATTGTGAACAAGTAAAGGTAGAGTGTAAGAATCAAAGTGGTTTACTACAGTCGATGCCAAATCCACAGCGGAAACAAGTGGTCATTTCCATGTATTTCATTATAGTTTTGTGGAGGACATATAAACAACATGATTCTATTATGGTTGTGGTTGATAGGTTGTCTAATGTATCACACTTCATTCCAGTGAAGTCCACTTATTCATCTACTAAGATATCCCAGGTCTTCATCGGAGGTGCAGTGAGGTTGCAAAGTGTTCCGAAGAATATTGCCACAGATAGCAATGCCAATTTCACCTCTAGATTCTAGAGGGAATTATTTGTAGGTTTCGGTATATAGTTGGCCTTCAGTACAATTTACTATCCACAAACAAATGGGCAGACATAGAAGATCAATAGGATTCTGGAGGACATGTTTAGAACGTATGTTATGCATTAAAAATGAAAGTGGGAAGAGCATCTTCCACTGGTTCAGTTTTCTTACAACAATGGTTATCAAGTGTCACTGAGGATGAGTTTGTTTGAGGAACTCTATGGGTGGAGTTGCAATACTCCTATCAGTTGTAGTGATCTAATGAACACATTATTGATAGCACCAAGCATGTTGGCAAAAATCGAACAGGAAATTAAAATTATCAAGAGGAATCTAAAGGTAACACGGGATAGGTAGAAAAGTTATGCAGGACAACATTAGGTGTTTAAGGAGGTTCAGGTTGGGAAAAATGTGTATTTTCACATCAAACCCAAGAAGATATCCTTGAGGATTGAGTCATGTGTGAAGATAGCATGTCAGTATTGTGGACCTTTTAAGATCCTTGAGAATATTCGACGAGTGGAATAAAGACTTGCAATGGCTACGATAGTGAAATTCCATGATGTTACCGATGTGTCATTACTTAAGAATAATGTTAAAGATGTTGATCATGTGATTGATTGGTCTGTATTGCACGTGGAACAAGAAGGAGAATTTCAACCAGAAACTGAATGCATTTTGTAAAGAAATGTGCTCATGCTCCAGAACTGAGCAATAGAGCCGGTTAAAGTGGAGTGGAAGCACTTTTGTCCCAATGAAGCTACATGGGAAATGGTTGATTAGATGCAACCTATGTATCCGTCATTTTTTTTTAGTGGAGGAAAATGAGTTTCGGTATATGTAAATATTTATATATAATTATCACTATAAATACGACATTGAATTGTGTTATAAAGATCTAATAACAGGTATCATTTTCATGTTGCTACCTTTGTGATGTTGGTTTTCTTTTCAACGGTTTATTCATAATAAATACTGCAATGAGCTAAGCTACAAATATGCATGGGTAGTATGCTTGGTTTTCATTGGCCTTGTTCGGTGTAGGTGTCATTGAACACCGAGGATAATGTTCCCCTATGGGGGAGTGGATTGTAGCAATGATGTAATAAATTTAATATCAGTAAAATAAGACCAAGGTCATGGGAAACATATTAAAATATGAATGTTGGGCAACAACATAGTGACAAGGATCACTTGTGATTAATTAATGGTTATGGAAATTTGAAAAGGAAATGGAAAAGGCTTTGGAAACGCGTGAGGCATGTATTGCCATTTTATTTAAGAAAATAATGGAAATTAGGAGGAAATTAAGGTGAAAGGTCATATAGGTTTCATTTGAGGAGGAAAGTCAAGGAAAATAATGGAAAATTAAGAAAATAGAAGCCTCGATGATAAAAAAAAAAGTCCTATGAGGATTATTTCATAGAATTTTGTGATTTTTAAATTGGATCTCTCTATCTATTCTCTCTCTCTCTCTCTGACTATTGCACACATAGAGTTTTCTTGAAGCACATATGGAGCATTATGGCATACTTCAGATTTGGAGCAAAAAAGCCTAAGGGGACATCGGTATCAACAACTAAAATGAGCTTTGATTACACGTATTGAGTTGCATGTATGATTTCATGTCCAGTTTTGACATACATGGCATATGCATGTTGTTATTTTATTATGATCTATCATTTGAATGGATAATTTCCTTCATTGATAGTGGTTTTTCCTGGATAACCATGGTGTTGTGCATTTTACCATTTGTTTCTGGTTGGTTCTTAAGTTCCTTATGGTTGTGGATTGAGTTATTAGTTCCTAGAGCCTTGGTTGGACAAATACTCAGGAAACCTTGTAACAACTTGGATTAAGTTACTAGTCCTAGAAGCCTTGGTTTGACAAATGGACTTAAGCCCTTGGTCGGTTGAGTTTCTAGTCCTGGAATCTAGGTTGGAACGAACACTCTTGTGCCCTAGATAACTTGGATAAAGACCAATTTGGTGATGGTTAGTGATGTTTGGCCATGAGGTTGAAATACTGGCTAAGGGTTGAGTTGTTTTAACATATGGATGCACTTGTTTGGTTTTCTTGGTTTATTCCATGAGATCCCACATTCATGCTTTGAATATGGCATGGGGGTGATTGGATGAAAGAAAGATTTGGTTCAGTCCAATCTATGGTCGAGTGGTATGTGGAAGTCCCTAACTTGGTTGGATTTGCATATTATAATAAGAGCTATTTTCCTCCTATGGTTGATGTGTAAATGTACTTTTTATTATTTGATTATGACAACCATTCTATTACTATTATTTATCTGGTTATACGCTGGTTACAAGCATGGTTAATGACATATTTGGGTTATGGATCTCATAATATTTTGGTTAGTAAATGAAATTTTAATGAATAAATGACCTAATAGATGATAATTCAACTATTATGAGATGCCATCATACCGAATTGATGATTCTCAGATAAGTATGAGACCCTTATCATCAAATATTTATTTATGAACTGTAGATTACAGGTTCATGATGTGTTTGTTGAAATATATGTCATTGATAGATTACAGGTTCATGATGTGTTTGTTGAAATATATGTCATTGATAGGCCTTGTTAGGTAAAGTTCTTGTCTAAGTTTTGTGCAAAAGGATTTTTCTTGGTGTCATTCATTGTTATGGAAAGCTTTATGATGTTTTGGGCAGTGGTCTAGAAACTAGCCTGAAAAGTGGCGTAAATCTTTTAGTTATTGGCATAGAACTAGGCAAAAGAGTTTGCAGTCGTAGTCAGGCCTTATTGTCGGAGAAACTGGAAGGTTAGATTTACATGGAGGGCTTTCATGGGAGTGACTAGGGATTCAGTTCAGTTAAAAAGGAATCTAACTCAGGGGTTGGGCACCTAGAGAGGTTGGTAAGCCCATGGGCATGCTGTAGCTCTTGAGGAAGGTTAGCTTGGTTTTGGTTTATTGATTCCACTTCCTTAACATTACTTGGCAAGTTGAATCATATAGTAGTAACTCTTCATCACATATTACCTCGTTGGATAGTTTATATTGGGTAAGTATGGGAGGAGGGTATTATTTATTTGTGTGTGTATGTGTGTGTTCATTCTTGTCAATATTTCTAGTCTGAGATGATATGTATTGATGGAATTGTTTATTAATTCATAGTAAATTTGATTGACCAATATGTTATTGTCACTATGTAAAAGGTGTTGGAATAGTTGGAGGATATAATGGATATGTTGAGGCAATAAACATCAAGAAATACTTATTGTTATAGAAAAATTAACCTTCTTTGTATTACAATATTGTGCATGTTACTATGTATAAATTGCAGATTAAATGAAGATGTTAAAGAATTAAATGCATGGGTTGCATGGCTTCATGTTAAATTGTTGAATGAAAGGGTTAAACCACTATGATTATGTTGGGCTTCACTAGTAGAGACGATTGCACAATAGTGTTGAAAAATAATCTAGGATGGGTGACCTCCTGGGAAGTCCTGGTTACCGGGTGCAAGCCCCGGAAGTGATGATTGATGCTATGTGATTCGCTCTCCACATTTCACTAGTTTCAATCCCACTTCTTCACCCCTGTGACCATCACCCAATGCAATGAGTGCTAAGTGAACTATTCAAAAATCATGAGAAATTAGTCAGTTACGACTACCTCTCATGGAAATGGTCATACGTTTGAATGACTTACTTAACGCAGTTGAATCCCAAAATGATATCTAATATAATGCACTGCGTAATCCCCCATACTTAAATTCAAAAAGATTCAAGGGATCTCTACTTGAATGGTTCATGAGGCACAATACTTGCTAAGGTTTTGCAAATGGGGTAGCAAGCTAAGTGGGCTTGATTGTGGAAAAACTCCACAGTTAAGCCCGCTTGAGCCAGAGGAGTTCTGGGATGGGTGACCTCCTGGGAAGTCCTGGTTACCGGGTGCAAGCCCCGGAAGTGATGATTGATGCTATGTGATTCGTTCTCCACATTTCACTAGTTTCAATCCCACTTCTTCACGCCTGTGAGCATCACCCGATGCAATGAGTGCTAAGTGAACTATTCAAAAATCATGAGAAATTAGTCAGTTACGACTACCTCTCATGGAAATGGTCATACGTTTGAATGACTTACTTAACGCAGTTGAATCCCAAAATGATATCTAATAAAAAGGATTTGATATCCTATGTTTAAGTTCATATTTTAATACCCTATAACTATTATCAAATTTGTTGCATGTTAATTGGTTTCTTTCCGATTGAAGGAAAGGAGTTTTCATACCTTTTCTTGTAGTGAGTTATTTCAATAATTTAATCATGTATGAGCTCATGATTTACACTCACATATTTTTTCTATTGATAGGGTTGTTGAGACAAAAGGATTAAGTTTCTTCTATGTTTCTGAGCTTCTACAACTCATTCTTATTCTATGTAGAAATGAACTCAAAATGTTTCTAAACTTGTTATAATGGTTGCATTTGAGAAATTATCGAGTTTTTCATGAATTCCCTATGAATTTGTTAGCCTCTAAGTGTTGGAAATATTGTTGGAATAGATCAAAAGTTTAGAAGGATAATTTCTTTGTTTAAATAATGTTTTCAAGATTAAAAAAAAATGAATTTCTGGATTGTAGGTCAACCATGTAAGAGGTTGGAGGTCATCCTAGAAGGCTCAACCTCCAGTATGTCAAGTTGGCTCTCCATACATGCAAGTTGAGAGGTCAGGTGGCCAGGGAGTTAGGGTGGTCAAATGTTTAGATCTGCTTGACATTTTGTTTTTGCACCACCTGAGTCGTTCCAACCTCAACTTAGGTCAAAGGTTGGGGGTCAGGCCTAACCTATAAAATTTCTAATATGTGTGATAGGAAGGAGGCTAACCTCGACCTCCTTGTGGTTCATGTCTACCACATTAGTTTCCCATGTGGGTGTGTCAAATGCCATGTGGGTACCTCAAGTTCTATATGGGCCCACCACATGAGGCCCATGCTGATGTGGTGGGGAATGATTGCCTTATATTTCAAGGACCATAACTTTTGATGTGTAATTTAGATTCAGGAAAAATTCATATTGTTGGATTCATCTCAACAAGATTAACACAATTTTGTTATTTATTTGAAATTATGGAAAAGTAAAAAAAGGGTCGAAAATTTTAGCTTTTGTTTCCATAATAGTAATTTGGGAGTTGGGTAAACAGAGTAGCCACCTACCTTTGACTCTATTTTGGTTTGGTTTTAGGAGGGTGGGGGGTGTTTACAACCATTTTGAATTCACTTATATATTTTTGTTTAGATTGAGTATAATTAAATAAAACTCTTATAAAGACAATCATTTCACACTAATTGTGGTTCCTTGTGCAGGCACAACCTCTATAAAAGAAACTCTCCCTTAGTTGTAGGTAACTAGGAAAAAAATGAAGTTGTATTGTTTAAAATAGTGTTAGAGTTAGTAATTGATTTGGTTAGGATGTGATGAGTGATAAATAAGTGAGAACTAGAGAAGTAATTTAAACACTACACCCCTAGATCTAAATATAAGTAAAAACACCAAGAATAGAAATAAAAGTAAATGCATAAGGTTTCATAGGATAAAGGGATAAGTGTAATGATCTTTTGCAATTTTTTCTCCCAAAATCATTAAAGAAGAATGTAATTATGGATAAGGTAGATAGGGATAAGGAAGCGCATATTAATGGATAATAAATTACCATGTCACAACCTATTATATTCCTAGTCTCTACCATATGTCATCTTGTATGTGAGTCCTCGCTAAAAAGATAAATGTACTATAAATAGAAACTACTAGAAGTAGTGTTATCACCTGAAGGGTAGGAAATGTAAGGTAAGAAATGTATATTAGGTAGTGTAGATGCACACCAACATGGGATACTATATTGATATATTTATAAAATATTTTTGTTTCCTTTTAATTAGGAATTTACATCATTTTTGTCACAAAAAAAGTTAAGGACTCGTTAGAGGCACCTTTGATGCTTTTCAAGAAATCTTACACTCATTTCCATGATAAGGGTTATCCATTCTACTATTTTTTTCATATAACACGTTGATATGAAATTCGTTATTGGAATTAGAGAGGAGATTCATAAAATTACGTTAGAGGTCCTAAATATTTTTCTTGATCATAGGATATTTAATTAGTTATTTAATTTATTTAATAAAAGATGAACTTATTTTTGTCCAAATATCTTTATTTGTGAGAGTTTTCTTCAAGGGAATTTTATTCCGATGATAATGTTTAGAGTTAGGGATCATTTACTTATAGAGATTTACTTGGGGAGCAATACGATGCCACATATGTTCATATTGGGGGATATGTATTAAGGAAAAATGACATAAAATATTGATCATATAATAGGGGATATTTTTTTTAAATTTGTTGTGTATAAAAAATCGAGCGCAAAGTTAATGAAAAACATAATGGTGTATAAAAAAATCTTAATGAAAAAATGGATACCTATAATATCTAGTGAAAGTAGGGTTTTTCTAAAGTGGGAATGTGTATTGGGTTCGTCATTGTAAGGGGCTAAATAAAGTGATTTTTAAAGGTATTTTCCAATATGTAGTTAAATTAAGGGTATTGTTTATTATGCCACAAATGGATGTGTTATGTCATAGGTTTATTGAGTGAAGCCCTTGTGAAATTAATATGACCAAAGACAATCTCATGGTCATTTAAAAGGTTAAAATTTATTATTTTATTATATATGAGGATATCTAATATCATAAATTCATGATATTAATTCCCAAAGATGACATGGACATAAGCCATTTAGTTATAAGTTAGACACTTCATTAGACCATTCCAAATTATTATGTGTTGAGAATAATAGAGTGTAATTAGCTTTATACCGAATATATTCTAGTTTAAATCTTAATTTTTTTGTATTATTAGTGAAAGCAAGGTGCTCATGTATTTAAAGAGGATTAGGGTTGGAATCATTGCTTTGAAGGATAACTTTACTGGTTGTAGTTCTAGTATCTGATTTTTCTAGCAAGTGATTATATCCTTCACCTCTCAAATTGTAATTTATTGGTTCTAGTTTTTGGGTGGGACAACTATGATCTAGATTTCTCTTCTTATAATAATTAGAATTAATAGGTGTGAACTAACAAAATGATATATATATTGGTATTCTTCGAATTAACATATGAAATATCCATCCCTACCTATTGATTGAGATGATGTTTCTTATGAAGAGGAATATGAGGAGAAATTCTTGGTTTTACTTGGTGTTATCCCTCTATGGAAGAATTTTTTGTTCCACGCTAACCATAATGTAGATCGTTTAGTGTGAAGGACATTCTATATCATGAACCCAAGTTTCAACTAGATATAGAAAATCAATTTCACTAGGATTTTAATAATTATAGGCCACTCGCTCCATGGAAAACCATCACAGTATCTAGAGTGTGCCAAATTCCAATTCTTTATTATCCTTTTGGTCTCTATCCTTGATAATAATTGTTATAACTAATTCATGGGGACTTCACTCAATGAACCTCTGACATATCATGTGTGTTCATGAACTACTAAATAATACCCTTAATTTGACTACATATTGGAAAATACCTCTAAAAATCACATTATTTAACCCCTTATCAATATGAACCCAATAAAGCTTCCCAATTTAAGAAACCCCTACTTTCACTAGAAATTGTAAGTATAAATTTTTTCATTATCATTTTTATACCCCTTTATAATTTTCATTAACTTTGAGCTCCATCTTTTATACCGACCAATATAATAACCCTTTATCCCCTATTACATGCTCAAGATATTATGTTATTTTTTCCTCAATATATATTCCCTTTTCCTCAATATATATTCCCCATTATAAACCCGCTTGGTATGGTATTGCTCTCCCAGTAAAACCCTTGTGTACTAATTACTTCATTTTTCCTTCCATCCTAGATTCTTTTACTTTTTTGAATTTCCTTCCTTAATTCTACTTGGTTTTATGGAGTAAGGTCTTCATTTTTAAATATTTTTCACCCTTTTAAGCTTGAAGTTTTACTCACTAGCCATCAAAGCTTATATTAAAAGAGTTATCCTATTTATTTTTATGTTAAATTATTTTTCCCAACCTAATTTCATGGTCAAGAAAAATTATACTAAAACAATTAATCTATATTTATGTTAAATTATTTTCCAACCTATTTGCACTTATTTGGTAAATTTTTGAAATAATTAATTTTTTTTCTTTTATTTTAGCTTCATTGTTATGAACATGTCTTCACCTTTATGCTCTTCTATAACAAAAAATAATGTGGTCTAAGACTTTTTGCTTTTTCTCATCGTCTAATTCCATGATCCTATTCATTTCCTCTTTCACAGGTTTGATATCCAATTTGATATTACAATTATTTAGGGATTGATTATTTGTTAATTTTTCTTCTAGTGCTTTAGTCTTATCTTTATTATTGTGATTTATTTAATCTCTTTTCCTTGGGTTGATTGTTTCTTTTCTTGGTTTAGCTTTTTCAAAAATTGCTTAGGCATTTCTTTTAATTTCTTTAAATTTTGATTTTCCCCTCTAAATTTTTCTTATAAATATATATGTTCATACAAATTATTAGAAGTTATTTTTCTAACTCTTCCCTCGATAATATTGATATTTTTGGTGATTTTGAATTTCAAAGGAAGTGAAGAACAAATACAAAGAACTTGTGCACCGTAAAATTTGAATCATGTTATCAAGATTGTTATAAATCACATTGAGTCCTTACTCCTCAAAGATTTCTTACTGCATAGAGTTTTAGGAGTTACAACATGTTTGTTCTCCGACATAGGATTTTTATCCTACTTCTAAAGATTTCTTCGATAATAAATTCATTGATTTCCAATAGAAAACTGTAGAGAAAATTCATACACAAATAAGTGATTATCCCAAACGACGGAAATAATTCACCATAGAGATAAGAGACTATCTCATTTAGAGTATAAACTACCATATTTAATTTATTATAGAATTTGGACTATCTCATATTGCATAAATAAGTTCAGTACACATAACCAAAAAGACTGGTTTAATACTAATCACCGCAGGTTCAATATCACAGATTAACCATAGGTTCAATAGGTATCACTGGTTCCAGTAACATTTTAACAATCACTATCATCCCAGAGAAATTATAAATATTGTGGCTGTATTAGAAATAAAGTGATGTCACTAAGCATGGAATGAACAACCATGCCTGTATTGGAAATCAGAGAAAAGAAAATCACACGTTACACCGTAAACATAATAATTCACATGTATGCTTCAACATGCTTCGCCAATCAAAAATCAATGTAAAATCCACGATGTATACTTCGATGCTTTTCCATTTAGAAATTACTATAAAGGATTATCAATCCTCTATTGAATCCCACGACAAAGTAAATTTCAAACCATCACAAAGTAGGATTTACTTATTATTATATTTATGGTATTTAGTTTTGTTTCGAGTCTATTAGTTTGTTTTTAATTAAAAATATGTATTTTATCTATAGTTTAATATTATGAATTTATTGTGTTTTGTTTTTTTTTTATAGTTGGTACAAAATTATTATTTTTTGTTTGTTTTATTTCTTCTTTTCAATTCAATTTTTTTTTCCTTTTCTATTATTTCTAGATCTTAAATTTTCATTTTTTTTAGATGACTTTCATTATATTAAAACATATTTAATAATTATATATATATAAAACACACGCCAATAAAAGTGCATATAAGTTAATATAATAAATAGTTAATTGTTTTTTTAATTTTTATAATGCTCAACAATACAAATATTAGATTAGTAATTTATGTGACAAATTAGATATTTATTTATTTTTTAATTTAATTAAACTTTTAGACTAAACTACCATACTAACTACTAAAACCTTATTTCAATAAAATTATATTATATAATATAGATATATATTTCATATAAAAATATTATTTAAATACAAATTCTTAGAAAATTCTCAATTTACCCACTCAATTGCAATAATTTTTTTAGAACTGTAGTGCACAACTTTCCGAGTGCTACAATTATTCCCTTTTAGTAAAGATGGAAAGACACCACATACTTTTTGTCTGTCTGAGGTACACTGATTTTGGGAATGAATTGGCAATACAGGGTCTACGAACAACCTTTTTATAATTTTACTTTACTATGGACTGTCTCTCAGTTTACTAAAAGAATCATAATCAGGCCTAAAAGTGTTTCTCTCTGAGTGATTGGGATGTGCCGGCATTGTTCATTCTAACCAATAGCATAGCTTATCAACAAAGCTACCAGAATTAATGAGATGATAGAGTTATACGACCACCCAGGAAGTCAAGATAGGACGGGATATGTTCTTTGATAATGGATATTAATTTTTTGCTTTCTATATCGATACTTTTTGCGTTGGTGATGCTATGAGACTCAGTCAATAAGAATGGTAATCTGGAAACCAACTATTCTCACAGCTATGGCAAACAAAAATGGGTGTCGATGGGTAGGACAAGCAAGGATTCTTATTCCCCAACTACAAACCTTCTCCAGGAATATCTTCCCTCAAATCTCCAGTCTCATGTGGAATACCTCTGTTTTCATGCGAAAAGAGAGATTTTAATTGAAGAACATTTATTTGCTTTTAATATTTTCTTCATTGGTATTTTACAAGGGGAGTTTCCTACTATTTTACATTTCACAATGAAACGATATAAATTAATTCTACAGAGCATCTTGAAATAAAGTAGATCGGGATATGTTTTTATGGGGAAGTAGAGCGGCATATCGGAAACTAGACCGTCTGTTTCGTAAAGTAGCCCGTGTGTTTTACTATGGGAACTTGGCATGTTTCGCATGAAGTTAATAGTTTGACTTTAAACAGATTTCCGTAACATAATATTTTACAATACGGGTATAAATCCATCATAAATTTACCTCATTTTTGTTGCCCGCTTTGCATTATTTTTATTTAACACCTGGAGCATTAATGGTATGAATTAGGTTCCATAATCAGGGTGTTAATACTGCCCTAAATGCCATTCATGCGCACTTAAGACGCATGAGGATGCCACCTGCTGCGCAGCGTGGAGCCCCAGAAACAAATTGGAGGCGGGAAGAAGATTATTATGACCTTGGCACGGTGCAGGGCAGCGCCATTAATGGCGAGCGAAGCCCGACGCGGTCTGTGGAGAGGTATTTACACGCGGCAATTCAGTAAATTTTTCATTATGCCTTCGACTGAAGAATACTCTGTTCGGTTTGTGGTGAGTTCGGTGGGTGAGGTCGACAGAGATCCCCGCCTCAGTGGGGAAATTCGAGCTGGTTCTTGCTCGAATTGGCAGCCCTTCAACTCCACCAGTGCTCCATGCTCTGGAATTCCGTTATCAGTTTGGGGTAAGTGCTTCATCCGCGGCAATTTTAGTTTTTCTGACTCTGTTTCTCGGTTCAGTGTATCCATTGTATTATGTTCGGTTTCACAACTCGGTTCGGGGTCTTTGCATGCTTTGAGGAGCAATTCTAGTTTCCACTCTGCCTCGTTGAAAATCACTGTCCTTATTTGCACCATGAAAAAGCCTGGGAAGCGCTCTCGCTCCAGGGATAAACCTGGCAGCAGCAAGCGACCCACTGCTCGCCCTCAATCCACTCCTCTGCTTACCACCATCAACCTCACTTCTCCCCCTGAGGATTCCCCTTCTTCTAAGCCCACCCGCCATCCGATACCCAACAACGCTTTCCAATCCACCCACTTCAAATTTCAGAGCAACCTGAACCGCCCCTTGATTTCTGCCCAGATAACCATCTTGATGAGGGAGGAAATCAACTAGGTCCCTCCAATATCCTGCATAGACCCTAATTCTTCCAACAACAGTGACCATTCCTCTACCCAATTCGCCATGGCTGCAAAGAAGGAGGATGTTCTAGTGATACAGGTCGACTTGCCTTCTCCAATTCCTCCCCTGAGTGACTGCATCAACCTTTTCCTAGACCCCGATGCTGGCAACACCGACAAAGACTAGGAAGGCAACATGGAGCATGACAAAGAGGGGCTCAGCCATGACGACGTGTGTCAGCAAGATTAGGAGACACAGGGGGAAGAGGACAACTGAACAGTTAGCACTTGTGTCTACACTTTTTGGTTTTTTGGAAGCCTTCTTTGGGTGTTGGCTCGGTTTTGAGAATTTCCAGCCGCGGCGAATGCAATTGTCTTGGTCTCAGTACTCTTTCTCCCAGTTTCTCAGTATTCTGAGTACTCTCTTACTCTATTTCTTTGTAATTCCAATGAATTTGGTAGTTTGTTCAGTCTATCTGGTTGTTAGCTTGGATGAAATCCCCATCTCTTCTACTATGGGGAATTTTTGTAACATATGTGATGAGCAGGCTTCTGTAGCTGCCCCCTACTGTAATTTTATGTTTACCAGTTAATAGAAATAGTATAGTCTTTTACCGAGAAAAAAAAAATTGTATGAATTAGGTATTTAGTTCCCATTACTTCTTAGTCAGGCTTGACGTATGATTATGTTTATGCCGGGAAACTTTTGTATGTCGTTGGAAACCTCAGTGGCTATCGTCTCTTTGGTTAAAAAGTGAGTGTATCAGAACTTTTATGAAACTCATATTGCATGAAACTTTTGTATGTTGTTGTAAACCTCAATCTCTATCGTCTCTTTGGTTAAAAGATGAGTGTGTCAGAAGTTTGATGAAACTCATCTGGCATAAATACTAATGCCACCCTCACATGTCCAAGAGTGAAATATTTTTTATTGACCGTGAATAGATTTATTTAATTATTCTAAATATATCTAGCAATCAAACAAATATATTCCTAAATGTTAAAACTGAAAGAGATAAAACAAAATTATTTATCAAACCTGGTCAATAATATTTTCCATCTCCTTTGAAGTATATGGGATTTCAATGAAAATCTTGAGAGACATCCAAAAATTAATTGTTACTCTAGTTTGCAGATGAGTAACTATATCTATTACTATTCCTTCAAAGTCCATATAATTTTGATCATCATCCGTAGCAATACAATCATCAAACACAGCCTCTATGAAGGTCTTCGTTTCCTCCTTTTGGGATGAGGTTGCTCTTCTCAGAAAACAAAAGATGCCTTTTGAGAGTTAACGTCATCCAATTTCTGAGAAAACAAAAGATGCCTTTTGGGACTTAACGTCATGCAATTTGTTAGGGTCCCACCCTAACCCCCTTATCTATGTAATGGGACCACGTCATAGTCAAGAGTCAATAAAGCCCATATTAATAATTGTAAGTGGTTAATCCGCAATTAATAACGGAACAACAGTTAGTTGCAAATGAGCCGTAGTATTAGATAGATGGTATTAGTAATACACGGTATTGGCCCGTGGTACTGCACGTAGGAGTCATATATAAAGGATAGAAACTCCCTGCGAGGAGCATCGTGTCTTATTTGTAATCGAGCTCTGCTCTATTGGAGGTTGTCCCGCAAGTGAACATTACTCTCTGAATAATAAATTCATTGCTATTCTTTGTTCTGGGTATCTTTTCTTCACATATTCTGTATTCTGGGTCTCTTTTCTTTGCATGTTTTTTATTTGGGTATCATTTGCAGGTTAAGAGCATAACAAGTGGTATCAGAGCTACAACAAGTGGTATCAAAGCTACAACAAGTGGTATCAGAGCACTTTCCAGGGCCGGTGGGATCTCCATTTAGTAGCAATTTTTTTTTGGCTCGAGACGTGTTCCGTCGTCTTTCAACCATGGGATCTGTCGTTGAACGCATAAATCTGCGGATTTGGGGAGGCATGCATGCAGGAAATACAAGAGGTGGTCACGTCTGTTGGAATCCCTTGTAACTCTTGTGGGTACTCCTTCGAGTAGTAGCGCATTAGACAGAACCGCGCACGGACTGTCTTCCACGTACCCTCTGGGTATATCGGAAGCCCCATAGGCTCCCTGAAAACCTCGCCATAGATAAACCAGCGACCGTCTTGCGGCTACAGTACACTGAGAACAACACTCGGAGAGATTACTCGCCTGTACGATAGGGTAGTTGGGTGGTACGGCTAAGGTACAATCGACCCTCCTTAGTTAGAGCCCTGAAACATTGGGCTAAGTACTACTGCCAGACCCCTATGTATGTTGTGATCTATAGCACCTGACACTCCTCAAGACCCTAGTTTCCTTTTTATTCATCATCTCTTCCAGATCCGCTTGAGCAAAGGAGTGCAGCAACAGCAGACATCAGTCCCAATCAGCCAGTTTCGATCTATTAGATTCATCATATCTGCCAAAGCAGTCAGTTCAACCGTCCAGCGCTATCTGATTCACCATTTAGATCTCTCAGATCCACCAGACCAAAAGCGTTGTGAAGGGTTCCTATCTCAGGGTATAATTGTCGCAGGACTTTTGGCCGCATTCACATTTTGAGGATTTGGCGACTGAAGTATTGATCAAGAAGGAGTAAAATCTTGCGGGACTCTTATTGGTGATATAGCCCATTAAAATCAGGACGACGTGCTGAGCATGGTGGTACCATTCAATTAATTGTGAAAATTTTTTGGCGGTCCCAATTTTTCATCTAGTCGGTGTATGGTAGCAACTAGAGCTCAAGCGATGGCCAATGAAAGGATGGACAAACTAGAGGAAAATGTGAACGAAATCTAAAATCAGCTTCGCAGACTAGATCTGGAGAGAATGCACAGAGAGCTTAGCAGACTAAGTATGCAGCTACAGAATGTTCAGGCAAAAGGCAAGGAGGATCTTATGTCAGATGGCAAGGATCAAGCCCACGAGGAGGGGTATAATGGCCATGAAGGCATTTATGGTGAATCTAGCCAATCTCCTCACGTCTGGCACACCCATCCACCACCCAGTCAACGACCTCTTAAGTTGGATATGCATAAATTTGACGGTTCTCACACATCCGCATGGCTAGCACAAATGGAGCAGTATTTCAAATTGAATCATATCCTAGATGATGCGACTAAGATTATGTTGGGAAGCATGTACTTCGACAATGAACGGTGGCAAAGGTGGGAATGGCATCAGCGTTGCAATGGATATTTTAGGACTTGGACCTATTTTACCAAAGCTCTTCGAGATCGCTTTGAACAAGAAGACTCTTATTTGGGTCGTCTCACTAAGCTCCGACAGACTGGTACAGTGGAGGAATATATCAACGCTTTTGAAGGCTTAGCTTTCCGCACTAAGGGTCTCACAGATGAGTTCTACACGGAATTTTTTATCAGCGGTCTTAAAGAAGCCATCAAAGCTCAAGTTCTACTTCACCACCCTCCCACGTGGACAGAGGCTTGCCAGGTAGCTCGTAAGGTGGAACATGCATTAGCAGCCCAATACAGTCGCCCAAATTTCCCCACTAAAGGTCGTCCCCACAGGCTCACAACACGACTCAAACACTTAAGGTCCAAAAGGTGTCCCCTGCGGAAATGGCCGAAAGAAGGAAGCAAGGACTATGTTACTACTGTGATGAAAAATACTTCCCAGGTCATAAATGTAAGGAGCCCAAATTCTTTCAAATAGATGCCACTGACTACAACTCAACAGAGGAAGATCCTCCACTTGAGGAACATGAGCCACTAGAGGACGATAACCAGCAGGACAATGTCTCTGATGAACCAGTTATTTTGTTGCATGCCTTGGCAGGGATTTCTTCCCCCTCAAACGCTCAAAATCAGAGGGTTTATTAAACATCGCCCAGTAGTAGTTTTGATTGATAGTGGAAGTACACATAATTTCATCCATCAAAAAGTCGCAGAAATAGTGCATTGCTTTGTACGAGCAGTTTCTAACTTCCCAGTTCAAATTGCAGATGGAGGCACAATGAAATGTGAAGGCCGTTGTGAAAATGTCAAACTTCAAATGGGGGATTACCAGTTGAAAACCCACATGTTTGCCATACACATGGGGGGTTGCGACATTGTCCTTGGCGCTGAATGGCTCCGCACTCTTGGGCCAATCACAATGGATTTCCAGGAGTTGTATATGAGTTTTAAGCAGAAAAACCACACACATACCCTCCGTGGACTCCAAGCGAGAGCCCCCTCTATCATCATCTCGCATAGGATGGAAAAATTGTTAAAAAGGGGCAACCATGGAGTTGTAGCTCAATTTAATTCCATCCAGGTAGTCGAAACCAAGCCGTCGCCAATTCATCCTGAGATGCAACAGATTTTAAATAACCATCTGCCGGTCTTTGACAAGCCTCAAGGGCTTCCACCCTCGCGAGGGTAACATGATCATAGCATCACCTTGGTTCCAGGGACCCAACCCCCAAATGTGCGCCCATACAGATATCCATTCACCCAAAAGAACGAAATAGAAAAAATGATCAAGGAACTTTTGGAAGCAGGGGTCATTCGTCCCAGCATTAGTCCTTACTCATCCCCAGTGGTCATGGTGCTCAAAAAAGATGGGGAGTGGTGGATGTGTCCTGACTTCAGGTCCCTCAATAAGTTGACAGTCAAAGATAAATTTCCCATCCCGGTGATTGATGATTTGCTAGATGAACTCAATGGAGCTCAATTTTTCATGAAGCTGGATCTTTGCTCAGGCTACCACCAGATTCGCATGAAGGAAGTCGACATCCCCAAGACTGCTTTCAGAACTCATGAAGGCCACTATGAATTCCTGGTCATGCCATTTGGTCTTTGTAATGCCCCCTCTACTTTTCAGAGCCTTATGAACCACATTCTCAAGCCATATCTCAGGAAATTTGTCCTTGTCTTCTTTGATGACATCCTCATCTATAGTTGCACTTGGGGCGCACATCTTCAGCATGTAGATCTACTCTTGGAACTGCTCCGCAAGCATAATTTATTTTTCAAGATGTCCAAGTGTTCATTTGGCAGGGCATAGGTAGAGTATTTAGGCCACATTGTGGGGCGTGAGGGTGTCAAGGTGAACCCCAAAAAGATCCAAGAAATGCAGGAATGGCCTGAACATAAGACCTTGAAGAGCTTGCAAGGATTTTTGGGTCTCATAGGCTATTATCGTAAATTTGTCTGCAACTATGGTCGCATAGCGAAGCCCCTCACCCAACTCCTAAAAAAAAATTCATTTGTCTGGAATGAGGAAGCAACAGTCCTTTACAGCTCTAAAAAATGCCATGTGTTCCACTCCAGTTTTAGCACTACCTGACTTCACCAAATATTTTGTGATGAAAATGAGATCTGGGTATAAGCCAGAATCCCAATTTCATTAGAATCTCGAACCTAGCCCAGTTATAATCGCCACAATCATACAAGATGGGTGTCTAAGTACTAAAACTCTGCCACAACCAATAATACAAACAGACATGAGTACTGCATAAATTCTACTCCAATCCACTTTAAATGTATATTATCTTTCTATAACACGCCATGCAAAGAGCCGGCCACCACGGAACAGTTACAAAAAAATATCAATAGAGCCACGTGCTCCTCATTCGATTGACCTTGGCGCTAACAGATAGAAACCACTCGCATATCCAGCGAGGGAGGAGCTTCGCTACGGCCACATCACGCTATGAATATTTATATTTATATTTACAATATGATATCTGTTGTAGGCATAGTAGTAGGTTTAATGTAGGAAAATTGATATTAAACGAACAACATTATATATTCATAATTATATTCGGTCAACAAATACATAACAGTTACGCAGTAATCCAGGGCAACGAGTTAACAATACAGAAATTAACTTTTAACAAAAGGCACACACGCAGGCGTATATAAATAACATGGAACATGATCACGCAGGTAGATATAATTCACACAGTGCATGCTTATATGTATTTACAAAACAATTGAGTCCTAAGGCATTCCAGCCTTAGAACCAAATCACTGTTGATTACATCTTGTTCACTCACAATTTCCTACCAGAAAAAATATATCTCACGCCCTCTCGATCTCTGTCTTATATAAGAAGCGTTGGAAAGGAAGAACTGATCAGAACCGCTCCTTTTTCTCCGACAAAAGACGCATGCATGCTTTAAATCGGCGTTTCCGCTTTAAATCTATTTTTTTTTCTGCTTTAAAGCAAAGTTTCCTTTGTTCTGCTTCGGTGGCCCATGTTTGCTCGCTTTGGTGCTAGGTGCTCCCGCATCATTTTTTTATTGAATGTGATGCTTCAGGGACAAGTATTGGGGCGGTTTTAATGCAGGAAGGGCGACCGTTGGCCTTCACAAGCCAGTAACTCAGTGGGAAGAATCAGGACCAATCTACATACGAGAAGGAAATGATGGCCATCTTACATGCAGTCGACACCTGGCGACCTTATTTATTGGGGTGACATTTCCAAATCCTTACAGATCATCACAGTCTTAAATATTTTTTGGAACAATGCCTATCCTCCCCACAACAAAATAAATGGCTAGCCAAAATGCTGGGATATGATTATGAGATCATTTACAAGAAAGGGAAAGACAATAGTGTAGCAGATGCATTATCTCGCCAATTTGAGGAGGAAAGTACCCTGCTAGCAATTTTCCTCCCCATTCCAGAATGGATTGAAGAAGCTCGCAGAGAATGGTTTTCACACCCCGGGC